>JAWQFJ010023548.1:10000-30000 GCA_034096865.1 Theodoxus fluviatilis | reverse complement strand
CTACCATTACCACTTCTACGACCACCACTTCTTGTACCCTCACTTCTGCCACCACCACTTCTACCACCACCACTTCTGCCAATATCCCTTCTACCACTACCACCTGTCACCACCACTTCTGCCACCACTACCACCTGCCACCCCAACTTCTGCCACCACTACTTCTGTCACCCCCACTTCTGCCACCACTACTTCTGCTACCACCACTTTTGTCACCACCACTTCTGCCACCACCACTTCTGCCACCATCACTTCTACCACCATCACTTCTACCACCTCTACCACACAACCTACACCATCAACACCTCAACATTAACAAATCCCATCATCTCCACTATCAGTACCTCTACAAAAACAAATTCCATCACATACACCATCAACACCCTTACCGTTATCACATCCACTACAATCACACCTCCTTCAGCTTTACCACCATTTATAACGCCTTCGTCTCCTCCACCAGTTCCGCTGATATCACACCTCCACCAGTTCCACTACCATCACACCTCCACCAGCTCCACTACCATCACAGCTCCACCAGCTCCACTGATATCACACATCCACCAGCTCCACTACCATCACACCTCCACCAGCTCTACTACCATCACAGCTCCACCAGCTCCACTACCATCACAGCTCCACCAGCTCCACTAATATCACACCACCACCAGCTCCACTACCATCACACCTCCACCAGCTCCACCACCATCACAGCTCCACCAGCTCCACTGATATCACACCTCCACCAGCTCCACTACCATCACACCTCCATCAGCTCCACTGATATCACACATCCACCAGCTCCACTACCATCACACCTCCATCAGCTCCACTACCATCACACCTCCACCAGCTCCACTGATATCACACCTCCACAATCACCACTGCAATCACACCTACACCAGCTCCACTACCATTATACCTCCAACAGATCCACTAACATCACACCTTTACCAGCCCCACTACCATCACAGCTCCATCAACTCCACTGCTATCACACCTCCACCAG
The DNA here is from genome assembly GCA_034096865.1 of Theodoxus fluviatilis. NCBI lineage: Eukaryota > Metazoa > Mollusca > Gastropoda > Cycloneritida > Neritidae > Theodoxus > Theodoxus fluviatilis. Next base: position 28,991 of record JAWQFJ010023548.1, on the reverse strand, counting down.
CTCCTCTGCTATCACACCTTTTACCAGCTCCACTAACATCACACCTTTACCTGCTCCACTAACATCACACCTTTACCTGCTCCACTAACATCACACCTTTACCTGCTCCACTAACATCACACCTTTACCTGCTCCACTACCATCGCACCTCCACCAGCTCCACTACCATGGCACCTCCATCAGCTCCACTGCCATCACACCTTTACCAGCTCCACTACCATCGCACCTCCACCAGCTCCACTACCATGGCACCTCCATCAGCTTCACTGCCATCACACCTCCATCAGCTCCACTGCCATCACACCTCCACCAGCTCCTCTGCCATCACACCTCCATCAGCTCCACTGCTATCACACATCCACCAGCTCCCTAACCATGGCATCTCCATCAGCTCCACTGCTATCACACCTCCACCAGCTCCTCTGCTATCACACCTGCACCAGCTCCACTACCATCATGCCTCCACCAGCTCTACTACTACCACACCTTCACCAGCTCCTCTGCTATTAAACCTCCCCCAGCTCCTCTGCTATCACACCTCCATCAACTCCACTGCTATCACACCTCCACCAGCTCCACTGATATCACACCTCCACCAGCTCCTCTGCTATCACACCTCCCCCAGCTCCACTGATATCACACCTCCCCCAGCTCCTCTGCTATCACACCTCCCCCAGCTCCTCTGCTATCACACCTCCCCCAGCTCCACTGATATCACACCTCCCCCAGCTCCTCTGCTATCACACCTCCCCCAGCTCCTCTGCTATCACACCTCCCCCAGCTCCACTGATATCACACCTTCACCAGCTCCTCTGCTATCAAACCTCCACCAGCTCCACTACCATGGCACCTCCATCAGCTCCACTACCATCATACCTCCACCAGCTCTACTACTACCACACCTCCACCAGCTCCTCTGCTATCAAACCTCCACCAGCTCCACTACCATCACACCTCCACCAGCTCCACTGATATCACACTTTCACCAGTTCCACTGCTATCACACCTCCACCAGCTCCACTGCTGTCACACCTCCACCAGCTCCACTGATATCACACCTCCACAAGCTCCACTACCATCACATCTCCACCAGCTCTACTGCTGTCACACCTCCACCAGCTCCACTGATATCACACCTCCCCCAGCTCCACTGATATCACACCTCCACCAGCTCCACTGCTATCACACCTCCACCAGCTCCACCGCTATCACACCTCCACCAGCTCCGCAGCTATCACATCTCCACCAGCTCCACTGCCATCACACCTCCACCAGCTCCACCGCTATCACTCCACCGCTATCACAGCTCCACAGCTATCACACCTCCACTGCTATCACACCTCCACCAGCTTCACTGCTATCACAGCTCCACCGCTATCACACCTCTACCAGCTCCACTGATATCACACCTCTACTAGCTCCATTGCTATCACACCTCCACCAGCTCCACTGCCATCACACCTCCTCCAGCTCCACTGCTATTACACCTCCACCAGCTTCACTACCATCACACCTACACCAGCTCCACTGCTACCACATTTCCATCGACTCCACTAGCGCCAGTAAAAAGCGGGGAAAAGGCAGCTTCGCTTCAGACAAGGTATGCAAATGCAATCGCTGTCCCCTCATGAAATACGCATGCGCGGAGGTGATGAGGGGTGACCCGGTGCAGGAACAACAGTGCTGGAACGCCTGGCAGGCAGCACAAGCTGCGGACGGCTTCTAGTCACGATACATCTACATTTCTACTACTTGTCCAAGCGTGTGTGCGTGTGTGTGCGTGTGTGTGCGTGTGTGTGCGTGTATGTGTATGTGTGTGTGTGTGTGTGTGTGTGTGTGTGTGTGAGAGAGAGAGAGAGAGAGAGAACGAACGAACGAACACTGTATTGTATAAGCCTTTGGCCCAGTACAAGGACTCAGTATCACGAGTATAATCGTTACATTTCACGATGTAGACCTCCTTCTCTTAAACGCATGGAGTAAGTATGAGCTCACAGACCTTATTCTCTCTCTTTCATTATTTGAAAAGCACATAATCAGACTTTCCTGCATAGTTAGTCCGAAACAAAAATGTAAATATTTCATTTTAGTATCTTCATAGGCTGGACATACAAATAGGAAATGTAGTTCATCTTCATGGTTTTCATTGCAGCTAGGAAACAGCAAGGTAGGCCTATCTGTAGTTGGTTCACTGAATCTACATCGATGTACAGATAGTTCACTGATACCTAAACGGAATCGTATGTACAGGTTCCTGAAAATAGGTTTGTCCAGATCATAGAGATACTGCTCCAACTTATGATTACATTTGAATACTTTATAAAATGAATATCTCTCACTTGTTGGCAACGTAGCATCCCAACGTTCACTGTAACGACAGATCAGCCTATGCTTTAATTCCTTAATGAAAGCGTTTTCTTCGTGGGCTTCCTGTCGTCTCCAAATATCATGAAACTCATACTCAAAAAGTATTTTTTTTATCTTCATAGCCCAACAATCATTTGAATTAGTTTTACCAATCATCATTTGGTATATCTTTTTGGAGTATCTTTTTTCATTCATTTTCAGTATCCGAAGCCAGTATTTCATGCAGCGTAGTATAGCCCTGATATACAATGGATAGCGACCTGTATCGCCATAAATCATCAAGTTAGGAGTTCTAATTGACACGTTGAGAAAACCTTTTATCAAGTACAGGTGAACTCTCTCAATCTCTTCACAATTGTGCACGCCCCTAACCTCTGCTCCATACAGCAAAATTGGCTGAATTTATACATCGAATGCCCTGAAGATGACACTTGGTGATGTACACATCAGTCTTTTCAAAGGTCTCATGGCCTCTACCACAGCAGCTTTTCCTTTAATTGACAAATTTGCTTGTGCGACATTGTAGGATAGTTTAGTGGAAAATGTGTATCCCAGATAGGTGTATTCATTTACTACCTCCAGCTTATCTCCTCCTATATGCCAGCGTTCATGAGCTGCCAGATGACCTCCCAAACAAAACACCATAATTTTAGACTTTGACATGTTAATACTCAGACCAACAGCCTCTGCTGTACTTCTTAGAGTGACTAGCTGGTTCTGTAGGCCCATGGATGTATCTGAAAGGACTACGACATCATCCGCAAACAGGAGGAGATATATACTGTTGTGACATCAGGAAAGAGTTGGATACCATGTTTACCCTTTTCGGCCACTACTTTTGCATCCTCCCCATACCACGTAAGAAAAAAGAATCGGCGAACATTTACACCCCTGCTTCAGCCCCGAGGTACATTCAAAGTATTCCGTGTGCCCCTCTGGGCACCTCACACAGCTCCGTACACAATAATACATAGACTTCAATATTTGCAACATTTTCCCATGAATACCCTTATTTCTCAAAATACCAAACAATGCATCTCTAGAGATAATGTCAAAAGCTTTGCAAAAATCAATGAATGCTGCATATACTTTCTTTCTCCTCCCTAGATATCTTTCTACAATGTTATGTAGAGTAAAAATATTGTCAACCGTACTGTATCCTCTCCGAAAACCAGCTTGCTCCTCTGCAATTAGTTCATGATCTTCCGTCCACTCTTGTAATCGATAGTTCAGAATATGTAGAAAAACCTTACTCAATGTACTTGTTAAGGATATACCTCTATAATTATTTGGGTCATCACGGTTACCTTTTTTGTATATTGGAACAATTATTGACTCTCGCCAGATGCTAGGGAACGAACCACTATAAAAAATAACATTGAAAAAAGTTTTTAGGTAAGGAACCAGCAGGTTAATAGAAGACTTTAACATTTCCGCTAATATTTTGTCCTATCTAGAGGCCTTGTGTATTTGTAACTGGTCAATTGCTGATGTAATTTTTTCTTCGGTTATTTTACTGTTAAGCTCATTCCCCCCTCCCCCAGCACAAGGCTCCATTTATTCCATCATAGTTGTACCATCTGGTACGGCTTCTTGGAAGATCCGCTTAAAATAGTTAAACCAATCACCCTTTGAAATGTTGGGAATCGTTGGACATCTGAAACTAGTTTTTCTTATGAATCTCCAAAACATTTTTGAATCTTTAATATGTCTACAGAGACTTGCCGTAATATCGCTTTGATAGTGAGCCTTTTCCTCTTTATCAAGAGTCTGTATGTCTTTCTATATGCAAAATACTGTTCTTTATCTTTCTTCAGCAATGTCTTCTTAAAGACGCGAAAACATCTTCGTACTTTCCTTCTCGTATCGTAACATTCTCCATCGTACCAAGGAAATTTCCTGCGCTGACTTCTAATAATAATAATAATAATGTGTTCGCTCCATACATTTACCCGATTCCAACAGACATTTCGTTAGTTTATTTACTTCGTCATTAACATCTAGGTCCATTGTATCATTATTGCCCTGTCATTGTTTCACATACTTTGATATAATCATGGTCTCCTCTACAGTATCCCGTAAATTGTCTCTGTAATGTTCAGTCATTAAATCGTCCCATACTATTTTACTTTATCTTACTCTCACCTGATTCCGTTCTGTCGCAACATTACATACAACTGTTATTTCTAAGGACACGCGAAAGGACAGGACAGAATTCACAATTTTCAAGTCAGTGCATACGTACGAGATGCTCCTAGACATAATAAAATAATCGATTACACTTCTTCCACTTGGTGACATAAAAGTACATTCCCCCGACTCTGGAAATTCTCCCCCCCCCCCCCCCCCCCTTCAAAATTTTCAAATCAAATGACGTATATAGTGGCAAAAGTTACCAGGAATACTCATTAAGACCTTTGTCTCGGGAATGCCGTGTTTCAACAACTGCTTCCGACCTAGCATCGTTGATACTCCATGAGATCGAGGTATTGTAATTGCCTGTTCTACTATTCAAATCACCACCTACAAAGATGTTACAGTCAGTGTATTGGAAACATATTTCAGTCATGTAAGTTTCTAGAATGGTTAACCCGTCCGGCTGTTCAACAGAATTGTAGTAAGGTGAATCGACTGGTGAAATATAGGTACAGAACACAAGATTTGTACTTGAAGTTGCTAGAAGAGTTTCGCTCATCTTAAATGCAAGCATATTATCGTACCGACAGGGTATCTGATCGAAAAAGGACACGCTTTTTTTCTTATAAGACAAGAGCACTCCTGATCTTCCATGTGTCGGCAATTTCTTCGCTGGCGAGATAAACACTTCAAAATTAGAAAAGACATTATTTGATATGTATTCGATAGAGGTCCCTGTAAGGCAAACAAAAGAGAAACGTTCAACATACGAAAAAAACTCGGGAAAGTTTAATTTGGGTATAAGTCCTTCCACATTCCAGCTCAACATAGTAATGTCAGTAAGCTGTGTTCTCACCAGTTCATCGTGACCAGTGTTGGTAGTCGTCGGCGATTCGCGTGTGGCTGGACTTCTCGATCTGTCTAAGCCGAGGCCACACCTTCAGGAGCGCGCAGGATTGTAGGAGCGGGTGTCTTCCTTGCCCGCGGCTCGACTGGTGTCCGAGGTCCCTCCTCCCTGCCGCCGCGGCTGTGCGAGTAGTCACGCGTCGAGTTGCCTCTCCTGTCTCCGTCACTGCCTGCTCCCCCGGTGTTGCGGCGTTCTTCCACCACAAGTCGCCCCTGCTTGAAATAGGCAAACTTGCCGTTTGCCTGCGCTTCTTCGATCTGTGCGATCTGGGGATGAGTGAGGTCGGTGCTGACCCACAGTTCAACTCGCTTCATCCTCTCCCTGGCTTCGTGATCTTTAAGAATGTGTCCTACGTCACTCCATCGCGCGAATTTGGCAATGAGGTGGCGTGGGTTTCGTGCATTCTGCCTTCTGCCGACTCGATGAGCTCGTGTTATGTCGCTGGTGGTCCACGTTTTATGCGTGAAGAACCTGTTCAACGTGCGCACGATGGTTGCCGTGCACCTTTCATGAGAATCGTTCTCGTCCTCGTCAAAGCCGAAAAATATCAGGTTTTCACGCCGAGATCGTGACTCTAATTCGTCCACCTTTGCTACAGACCGTGACTGACTGTCTTCAGTTCTTCGTTACCGCATAGTAACGTGTCCATGTTGTCAGCATAGACTTCTTGCTGTTTATCTATTTCATCAATTCTCTGTTTTATTTCATCTATCTTCCTGGTAATATTGTCTGTCAAACGTTTTAGATCATTGCAAGACTCTTTCAGGATTTCACAGGCATTTTCACTTCATCTACATCTGATTTGACAGCTTCAAGCCCGGTCTTAATTTCTCCAATATCATTCTTGAACTCGGCAAACATCTCATTCAGTCTTGCCATGATTTCTTTATTAGTGCATGGGCCTGGATTGGATTCGATCCCGGCAATGAGCAGGAGGACCGTGAGCACGCAAAAGGCCAGCATACCTTTAGAGAAATGTAGGCCATTTTCCTTCTGCATCTTCTTGTTCACTTTTCCTCCAGCAAACATCCCAATCCGTAATCGGTATGCCTCAATGGGAATACCCATGATGAGGTCTGCCTCTCAAACGCAGATATCAGCGGTAGATGTAGAACGATTGCAGACAAACATAAAACTTTAAATAACGGCCTGTTGATAAGCCGGTAGACGCTGCAAGAGTTTGTGAGACTAGTAGTAGTAGTAGTAGTAACGAGCCCTGCTTTCAGCTCAGTTCGTGCTCACCCGTTTCTAGCTTTAGCGTGTAGCCATGGGAAAAGGCTATATTCATACAAACATTGAGTCCATTCCTACGTTTTCCACCTTTATCATTTGAACTTGGAGAGTATTTCTACACGGTCTGTAGTAACTAGAGCCCTCTGTCATCTCCGGTGGCTAGAATACGTGAAGCGACCGCACACGTTTAACTCTCAATATCACTCGAAGATAGATGTGATTCAACAATCAGTTATTGTGAACAAAGTACACATTTGAAGGGACAATCTGTTGACTGAGCAAGAAAATTGCGAGAAGTTCGTGAGACTTACGTCTGGAGACAATACTGTCCTTCTCTCTTCCGCTAGTGACTTGTGCCTCAGTCCGCACTCAGTCAAGTTCAGCCGTCCCACCATAGGACGAGTACAAGCGTAGTCCAGCGTTTGTCCAGTGATGAAAGACAAAGTCACAAAAACTACACAAGTCCACAGAATAATTCCACCAAACTTACGGACTATGTGTATTCGGTCTATGTAAGCATTCGTGCACCGATTCTGGTTTTTACACAGTAGAATATCGATTTAAATAAGGTATTTACCGAGAGCATACTACAAGCCGTCCGTCCTATCACGTGAGTAGATTCTGAGTCCAGGGAGAGAGAGAGAGAGAGAGAGAAAGAGAGAGAGAGAGATAGATAGATAGATAGATAGATAGATAGATAGATAGATAGATAGATAGATAGATAGATAGATAGATAGATAGATAGATAGATAGATAGATAGATAGATATATAGATAGATAGATAGATAGATAGATAGATAGATAGATAGATAGATAGATAGATAGATAGATAGATAGATAGATAGATAGATAGATAGATAGATAGATAGATAGATAGATAGATAGATAGAGAGAGATGGATAGATAGATAGATAGATAGATAGATAGATAGATAGATAGATAGATAGATAGATAGATAGATAGATAGATAGATAGATAGATAGATAGATAGATAGATAGATAGATAGATAGATAGATAGATAGATAGATAGATAGATAGATAGATAGATAGATAGATAGATAGATAGATAGATAGATAGATAGATAGATAGATAGATAGATAGATAGATAGATAGATAGATAGATAGATAGATAGATAGATAGATAGATAGATAGATAGATAGATAGATAGATAGATAGATAGATAGATAGATAGATAGATAGATAGATAGATAGATAGATAGATAGATAGATAGATAGATAGATAGATAGATGATAGATAGATACATAGATAGATAGATAGATAGATAGATAGATAGATAGATAGATAGATAGATAGATAGATAGATAGATAGATAGATAGATAGATAGATAGATAGATAGATAGATAGATAGATAGATAGATAGATAGATAGATAGATAGATAGATAGATAGATAGATAGATAGATATATATATATATATATATATATATATAGAGAGAGAGAGAGAGAGAGAGAGAGAGAGAGAGAGAGAGAGAGAGAGAGAGATCAGACCAGACCAGACCAGACCAGACACACAGACACACAGACACACCGACAGACAGACACACAGAAACACAGACACACAGCCAGATACACACACAGACAGACCGGCAGGGAGACAGGCAGGCAGACAGACAAGACAGACGGACACACACACACACACACACACACACACACGCACACACACACACACACACATACACACACACACAAGGTTCGTTGGTGCAGAGGCAGAGAGAGAACGGACGAACGAAAGTTTTATTTTTGAACAGGCCTCTCGGCCCATTACAAAAAGAGGTACACAAGAAGAGAAAAGAAAACATGAACCGGATGTACATGGATGGGTTCAAGACTAATGCCCAGTCTGGCTAGTTACAACGGGCACGGAGAGGGAAATAAATGTCATTGTCAATTTACAACAGTTCGCTTGCTATTCCCGCGTCATCCGCGCATCCTGCTACCGTTGGTCTTGCTTCGCTGCAGGCCTCCCTCGCGTCTTCCTCATACTGTTCGTGCAGCCTGAGAAGTCGTTGTGTCTGCTGTGTCTGTCAGCTGTCGGCTGACGGTTGATCTACTTTGAAGCTCTTGTAGATAAAGGCTGTGGTTGTGGTACAGTTGAAGAATCAATTGTTGATGATTGGGATGAGATCGATTGCTGGTGAGATCTTCAGTAGGTGATGACTTGTTGGAAGTACATTCACTGGCTTGCTCAGTTCATCGGAATGCGCAGTTGGAGTGAAAGCACGAGGAGTTGCAGCACTACCTCTCTCATCCTTGCCGGATTCCCTTACTCGCACTGTCACTGACTGCTGTGTAAAGTGTGAGTACACTCGCACTGTCACTGACTGCTGTGTAAAGTGTGAGTACACTCGCACTGTCACTGACTGCTGTGTAAAGTGTGAGTACACTCGCACTGTCACTGACTGCTGTGTAAAGTGTGAGTACACTCGCACTGTCACTTACGACTGTGTAAAGTGTGAGTACACTCGCAATGTCACTGACTGCTGTGTAAAGTGTGAGTACACTCGCACTGTCACTGACGACTGTGTAAAGTGTGAATACACTCGCACTGTCACTGACGACTGTGTAAAGTGTGAGTACACTCGCACTGTCACTGACGACTGTGTAAAGTGTGAGTACACTCACACTGTCACTGACGACTGTGTAAAGTGTGAGTACACTCGCACTGTCACTTCCTTTTTCTAGGGCTGATAGAGCTGCTTGGCCTCAGGACTATGAACTACCATGGTCCGTGTTGTCCTCTCCTGTCTACACTGTCCTGTATCAGCGGCTGCTGTTACGTCCTTATTGTGATGACTGCATGAGTACTATTGGACTATGATGACAGCATGAGTACTATTGTACTGTGATCACTGCATAAGTACTATTGGACAGTGTTGACTGCGTAAGTACTATTGGACTGTGATGACAGCGTGAGTACTATTGTATTGTGATGACTACATGAGTACTATTGGACTGTGATGACTGCGTGGGTACTATTGGACTGTGAGGTCTGCGTGGGTACTATTGGACTGTGGGGACTGCGTGGATACTATTGGACTGTGGGGTCTGCGTGGGTACTATTGGACTGTGAGGACTGCGTGAGTACTATTGGACTGTGATGACTTCATGAGTACTATTGGACTGTGAGGACTGCGTGGATACTATTGGACTGTGAGGACTGCGTGGGTACTATTGGACTGTGATGACTTCATGAGTACTATTGGACTGTGAGGACTGCGTGGGTACTATTGGACTGTGAGGACTGCGTGGGTACTATTGGACTGTTACGGCTGCATTAGTAATATTGAACTGTGAGGTCTGCGTGGGTACTATTAGACTGTGAGGACTACATGAGTACTATTGGACTGTGAGGACTGTGTGGGTACTATTGGACTGTGAGGACTGTTTGAGTACTATTGGACTGTGAGAACTGCGTGGGTACTATTGGACTGTGAGTACTGTGTGAGTACTATTGGACTGTGAGGACTGCGTGGGTACTATTGGACTGTGATGACTACATGCGTACTATTGGACTGTGAGGACTGCGTGGGTACTATTGGACTGTGATGACTGCGTGGGTACTATTGGACTGTGAGGACTGCGTGGGTACTATTGGATTATGAGGACTGCGTGGGTACTATTGGACTGTGAGAACTGCGTGGGTACTATTGGACTGTGAGTACTGTGTGAGTACTATTGGACTGTGAGGACTGCGTGGGTACTATTGGATTGTGATGACTGCGTGGATACTATTGGACTGTGAGAACTGCGTGTGTACTATTGGACTGTGAGTACTGTGTGAGTACTATTGGACTGTGAGGACTGCGTGGGTACTATTGGACTGTGATGACTGCGTGGATACTATTGGACTGTGATGACTGCGTGGGTACTATTGGACTGTGAGGACTGCGTGGGTACTATTGGATTGTGAGGACTGCGTGGGTACTATTGGATTGTGAGGACTGCGTGGGTATTATTGGACTGTGAGGACTGCGTGGGTACTATTGGACTGTGAGGACTGCGTGGGTACTATTGGATTGTGAGGACTGCGTGGGTACTATTGGACTGTGATGACCGCGTGGGTTCTATTGGACTGTGAGGACTGCGTGGGTACTATTGGACTGTGAGGACTGCGTGGGTACTATTGGACTGTGAGGACTGCGTGGGTACTATTGGATTGTGAGGACTGCGTGGGTACTATAGGACTGTGAGGACTGCGTGGGTACTATTGGATTGTGAGGACTGCGTGGGTACTATTGGACTGTGAGGACTGCGTGGTACTATTGGACTGTGAGGACTGCGTGGGTACTATTGGACTGTGAGGACTGCGTGGGTGCTATTGGACTTTGAGGACTGCGTGGGTACTATTGGACTGTGAGGACTGCGTGGGTACTATTGGACTGTGAGGACTGTGTGGGTACTAAGTGCCCTTGAACTGTGATATTCGTGTTGAAATGGAAACAAATGTTGACATCTTAATGATTTCTGTAAAAAGTGGATGGAATAATAGTATCATAACGAACTATTTTTGGCGCAATGCTGTAATGCGAAGGGTCAAGTCTATTACGCATTCATTGCGAACTGTGCCAGAATCACTTCTGACTCGGGTTCACAGAATGACCTTGCCCTGCACCGCTAGTTCTGTGCAGAGACACACTGAGGGCGCCCAGACATCGGATGGGGGAAGAGAAGAGAGGCTTGCAGAGACACACTGAGGGCGCCCAGACATCGGATGGGGGAAGAGAAGAGAGGCTTGCAGAGACACACTGAGGGCGCCCAGACATCGGATGGGGGAAGAGAAGAGAGGCTTGCAGAGACACACTGAGGGCGCCCAGACATCAGATGGGGGAAGAGAAGAGAGGCTTGCAGAGACACACTGAGCGCGCCCAGACATCGGATGGGGGAAGAGAAGAGAGGCTTGGACCTGAATGCTGCCAATCGATGGTGCCCGCATTCCCGGCAGTCCAGGCTTTAGTACCTGTTTGTCCAAGGCAGTCCAGGCTTTAGTACCTGTTTGTCCAAGGCAGTCCAGGCTTTAGTACCTGTTTGTCCAAGACAGTCCAGGCTTTAGTACCTGTTTGTCCAAGACAGTCCAGGCTTTAGTACCTGTTTGTCCAAGACAGTCCAGGCTTTAGTACCTGTTTGTCCAAGCAACACCACGAGACTACTCAGTCGCCGCCACTCTCACACAGTGCTCTCCAGAATAGACCGGCCAGGCAGCCGTGTAAACATTGAGACTCATCTGAGATTGCTTGCCCCCTTAGTCATCTGTGACTGTCGGTGATGTTTTGGTTGTAGGCCTTGAGCGAGGACAGATGTCACCCCAAATTCTGAAGGCGACTGAGAGGTCGAGTGTGTCATGTCTTGTGGTGGACAGGGATGGGCAGTTTTCTGGTCCACACACCGCTGTGTGTCATATTCTCTGGTGGACAGGCCTGGATAGTCTCCTTGTCCACACACAGCTGTGTGTCATGCCCTGTAATGGACAGGCCTGGACAGTCTCCTTGTCCACACACCGCTGTGTGTCATATTCTCTGGTGGACAGGCCTGGACAGTCTCCTGGTCCACACACCGCTGTGTGTCGTGCCCTCTGGTGGACAGGCCTGGACAGTGTCCGGTCCACACACCGCTGTGTGTCATGTGCTCTCCTTGGACAGGCCTGGACAGTGTCCTTGTCCACACACAGCTGTGTGTCATGTGCTCTGGTGAACAGGCCTGGACAGTCTCCTTGTCCACACACAGCTGTGTGTCATGTGCTCTGGTGGACAGGCCTGGGCAGTCTCCCGGTGCAAAGCACTGTCCCCGCCTTGCTCTCCTTGATGTGACGTTTGGTACTGCGTGTGCATAAAACTGCGTGAAGTTTGCTTTGTGAATCATAACATTCAGTCTTGGCACAATAAATATGAGTGTTTAAACGTGAAATAAGCAAAATCTACCTTTGCCACATGACGACGGAAAAATACTCCATCAAATATCAAATGAATGGAATGAAAGACACAAACCACGCTTCTTCCTGTTGTCATAATTGTAACGAGAAAACAAGAGCGCTCACACGCCACTGCACACGAGCGTTGAAAGTGCAGCATGCAGTCCAGTACAGGGAAACAGAACGACCTGTGACAGCTGGAATCTTCTAGTAACGTCTCCTCAACTTGCAAGGACCGGAAGTACCGGGCTCTGAAATCTGCAGGCGCCATGCAGAGATGCATGACCTTTCCAGGATTGGCAGCTCGTCCACCTTGTGCAGCACCGTCATGGCGCGCAGCCTGCTTTGTCAGGTGGCTGGGATAGAGGGCAGGGTCAAGGTCAGGTGCAGCCTGAAGTTCCCCTGGACGTTCTCACTCCGCTGCTTTGTCTTCCTTCCTTTCCATCCCAGCCCACTCCCTACACCACCCCCAGCCCCACTCCCCACCCCCCACCCACAACCCCCCACTCCCCACCCCCCACTCCCCACCCCCCACTCCCCACCCCCACTCCCCACCCCCCACTCCCCACCCTCACTCCCCACCCTCCACTCCCCACTCCCCACCCCCATTCCCGATCCCCCACTCCCCGTCGCTTTCGAGCGGATTGAAAAAGTGGACTGTCCTGAATTCATTGGGATGCGCCGCGTCAAAGTGAGGCTCGTACGAAATGAAAGAGTCGAAATGGCGCTTTACGCTGCCTGAGTGACTAAATGGATTTTTTTACTGCTTGATGCTCCTCTGCTCAACCATGGCTTGAACGGAAGACTCAAAGTGTGCGTGGTCTTTGTAAGTGTCAAATAGTGGGCGTGCTATTCGTTTCAGCCACAACAAAGAGAACCCGTTCCAGGACTTTCGAACAAGTGTGAGGGCCAACGCTGGTTTTATCGTCATGATTTATTGCTTCCAGTAGCATAAGATTCTCTCGTAGGGCAAACCGACCAGAGCTATTGCAAACCCTCCTTTATTGATTCGATTCAGGGGAAAAAACCTGATATGCCATAAATCAGCGTCCCATTGCATATGAGTGAGCCATAGAAACAACGACGATATCATCGTTGTCTCATAGAGTTTGTTTCGCATCGGCTGTTTCGTCAGTGTGCGCCAGACGAGCGAGGCGGTCCAGACAGAGAGAGACGAGCGAGGCGGTCCAGACCAAGACAGGCGAGCGAGGCGGTCCAGACCATGACAGGCGAGCGAGGCGGTCCAGACCAAGGCAGGCGAGCGAGGCGGTCCAGACCAAGGCAGGCGAGCGAGGCGGTCCAGACCAAGGCAGGCGAGCGAGGCGGTCCAGACCAAGGCAGACGAGCGAGGCGGTCCAGACCAAGGCAGACGAGGTCAACCTTGCTGCGGACGCTTTAGAATCTTCGTTAAGCTACGCGAACTTAGTTTTTATGTACATTACATTTTACTTTTCGAAGGAAATGTAATGTGTAATAGGAAACGGAACATGCTTTTATGATTAAACACTCCAGATGTTTGCTGTAGTCACTCTCTTTACGAGGGCTTGCCCTTGTCAACACCTCGCTATAAACAGCAGTGCGTGAGAAAACAGCAGCCATGTGCTAGTTCAAGGTTGTCCACAGGGTGGGTTGTACAACAGACGCGTTTCACTCATTCTTTGTTTCCTTTCGAATTCACAACATAATATAATTTATTTCCTCCCTCCCCCCTCCCCCCTCTCTCTCTCTCTCTCTCTCTCTCTCTCTCTCTCTCTCTCTCTCTCTCTCTCTCTCTCTCTCTCTCTCTCTCTCTCTCTCTCTCTCTCTCTCTCTCTCTCTCTCTCTCGGAAAATCGTCTCACATACCAGTACTTTTTGGTTCGATCGTTAGATAACCAGTCTACACACGGAGTAATTCAGTTGAATATGCCTGGCGTAATAGGCCGTGGTCCCTCCAGGCACTGAGCACCAAAGCAGTTTAGCGGCAAGGATGTTGTGCTGAAAGAAGTGTAGAGTACAAAGTGCTGTCAGTTCCAATATCCGCCATGCGGAAATAATGCTCTCTGTCCCCTCTCCCCGACGGAAATGACCTCTTGCAAGTGGCCCAACGTCCCAGGTTTGCCTCGCACGAGCAAGAAAAGTGACTCGTGCCTCTCGGGTTGCTCTCTTACCAGATTGCTGCCTGCAAACAACACTACCCCATGTCATGTCATGTCATGTTTGCTGCCTGCAAACAACACTACCCCATGTCATGTCATGTCATGTTTGATGCCTGCAAACTACACTACCCCATGTCATGTCATGTCATGTCATGTCATGTTTGCTGCCTGCAAACAACACTACCCCCTGTCATGTCATGTCATGTCATGTTTGCTGCCTGCAAACAACACTACCCCATGTCATGTCATGTCATGTTTGCTGCCTGCAAACAACACTACCCCATGTCATGTCATGTCATGTTTGCTGCCTGCAAACTACACTACCCCATGTCATGTCATGTCATGTTTGCTGCCTGCAAACTACACTATTCCGTGTCATGTCATGTCATGTTTGCTGCCTGCAAACTACACTATTCCGTGTCATGTCATGTCATGTCATGTTTGCTGCCTGCAAACAACACTATTCCGTGTCATGTCATGTCATGTCATGTTTGCTGCCTGCAAACTACACTATTCTGTGTCATGTCATGTCATGTTTGCTGCCTGCAAACAACACTATTCCGTGTCATGTCATGTCATGTTTGCTGCCTGCAAACAACACTATTCCGTGTCATGTCATGTCATGTCATGTTTGCTGCCTGCAAACAACACTATTCCGTGTCATGTCATGTCATGTCATGTTTGCTGCCTGCAAACAACACTATTCCATGTCATGTCATATCATGTCATGTTTGCTGCCTGCAAACAACACTATTCCGTGTCATGTCATGTCATGTCATGTTTGCTGCCTGCAAACAACCCTATTTCATGTCATGTCATGTCATGTCATGTCTGCTGCCTGCAAACAACATTATTCCGTGTCATATCATGTCATGTCATGTTTGCAGCCTGAAAACAACACTATTCCGTGTCATGTCATGTCATGTCATGTTTGCTGCCTGCAAACAACACTATTCCGTGTCATGTCATGTCATGTCATGTTTGCTGCCTGCAAACAACACTATTCCGTATCATGTCATGTTTGCTGCCTGCAATCAACACTATTCCGTGTCATGTCATGTCATGTCATGTCATGTTTGCTGCCTGCAAACAACACTATTCCGTGTCATGTCATGTCATGTCATGTCATGTTTGCTGCCTGCAAACAACACTATTCCGTGTCATGTCATGTCATGTCATGTTTGCTGCCTGCAAACAACACTATTCCGTGTCATGTCATGTCATGTCATGTTTGCTGCCTGCAAACAACACTATTCCGTGTCATGTCATGTCATGTCATGTTTGCTGCCTGCAAACAACACTATTCCGTGTCATGTCATGTCATGTCATGTTTGCTGCCTGCAAACAACACTATTCCGTGTCATGTCATGTCATGTCATGTTTGCTGCCTGCAAACAACACTATTCCGTGTCATGTCATGTTTGCTGCCTGCAAACAACACTATTCCGTGTCATGTCATGTCATGTCATGTTTGCTGCCTGCAAACAACACTATTCCGTGTCATGTCATGTCATGTCATGTCATGTTTGCTGCCTGCAAACAACACTATTCCGTGTCATGTCATGTCATGTCATGTTTGCTGCCTGCAAACAACACTATTCCGTGTCATGTCATGTCATGTCATGTTTGCTGCCTGCAAACAACACTATTCCGTGTCATGTCATGTCATGTCATGTTCGCTGCCTGCAAACAACACTATTCCGTGTCATGACATGTCATGTCATGTCATGTTTGCTGCCTGCAAACAACACTATTCCGTGTCATGTCATGTCATGTCATGTTTGCTGCCTGCAAACAACACTATTCCGTGTCATGTCATGTCATGTTTGCTGCCTGCAAACAACACTATTCCGTGTCATGTCATGTCATGTCATGTTTGCTGCCTGCAAACAACACTATTCCATGTCATGTCATGTCATGTCATGTTTGCTCTCTGCAAACAACACTATTCCGTGTCATGTCATGTCATGTCATGTTTGCTGCCTGCAAACAACACTATTCCATGTCATGTCATGTCATGTTTGCTGCCTGCAAACAACATTATTCCGTGTCATGTCATGTCATGTCATGTTTGCTGCCTGCAAACAACACTATTCCGTGTCATGTCATGTCATGTCATGTTTGCTGCCTGCAAACAACACTATTCCGTGTCATGTCATGTCATGTCATGTTTGCTGCCTGCAAACAACACTATTCCATGTCATGTCATGTCATGTTTGCTGCCTGCAAACAACACTATTCCGTGTCATGTCATGTCATGTCATGTTTGCTGCCTGCAAACAACACTATTCCATGTCATGTCATGTCATGTTTGCTGCCTGCAAACAACACTATTCCGTGTCATGTCATGTCATGTCATGTTTGCTGCCTGCAAACAACACTATTCCGTGTCATGTCATGTCATGTCATGTTTGCTGCCTGCAAACAACACTATTCCGTGTCATACCCCGGAAGCAAACCACGAGTGCAGATTGCAGGCCTCTTTCAACTTGTTTCTCATCCTCCACCTGGAGTGTTTCCCTGCTCCGCCATCTTGGAACGGCGAAGGTTTTCACAACTTGGCGGTGCAATGATCACACGGACGACGAAACTACGACGAGAATGACGAATGTGTCGACGACAATTACAGCTGATGGATGATGGTGATAGTGATGATGATGACAACAATGCTGATTGTGACGATGTTGAAGATGACGACGATGATGATGGTGATGGTGATGATGATGATGATGATGATGATGATGATGATGATGATGATGATGATGATGATGATGATGATGATGATGATGTTGATGTTGATGTTGACGTTGATGTTGAAGATGATGAAGATGACGACGACGATGATGAAGATGATGATAATGATGGTGGTGGTGGTGGTGGTGGTGGTGATGGTGGTGGTGGTGGTGGTGGTGGTTGTGGTAACACATTCACAATGATGACTAGGACAATCATACATTAGGAACATATTTATCCTTTATTGTTGTCGTTGTTGTTATTCTTGTTGTTGTTGTTGTTGTTATTGTTGGTGGTGGTGTTGTTAAGGTTGTTTTTGTTGTAGTGATATTTTACCGTCGTCGTCGCCGTCGTTGTCGTCCGTTTGGTTCATTCGATGCGATGACGTTGCAGGCCACGGCAGTGTCTATTGCGAGTGAAGACTGCAGTGTGGAAGTTCAGACTCTCACAGTGTCTGCTGCGAGCGAAGATATCAGTGTGAAAGTTCAGGCTGACAGTGTCTGCTGTGAGTGAAGACTGCAGTGTGGAAGTTCATGCTCTCACAGTGTCTGCTGCGAGTGAAGACTGCAGTGTGAAAGTTCAGGCTGACATTGTCTACTGTGAGTGAAGACTGCAGTGTGCAAGTTCAGGCTCTCACAGTGTCTGCTGCGAGCGAGGATTTCAGTGTGAAAGTTCAGGGTGACATTGTCTGCTGTGAGTGAAGACTGCAGTGTGGAAGTTCAGGCTGACATTGTCTGCTGCGAGCAAAGATTTCAGTGTGGAAGTTCAGGCTGACATTGTCTGGTGTGAGTGAAGACTGCAGTGTGGAAGTTCATGCTCTCACAGTGTCTGCTGTGAGTGAAGACTGCAGTGTGGAAGTTCAGGCTGACATTGTCTGGTGTGAGTGAAGACTGCAGTGTGGAAGTTCAGGCTGACATTGTCTGCTGTGAGTGAAGACTGCAGTGGGGAAGTTCAGGCTCTCACAGTGTCTGCTGCGAGCGAAGATATCAGTGTGAAAGTTCAGGCTGACATTGTCTGCTGTGAGTGAAGACTGCAGTGTGGAAGTTCAGGCTCTCACAGTGTCTGCTGTAAGTGAAGACTGCAGTGTGGAAGTTCAGGCTGACAGTGTCTGCTGCGAGCGAAGATTTCAGTGTGAAAGTTTAGGCTTTGGCCAAGATATGTCAGCGTCAATATTAAAAGGAGGCTTAAATCCTAAATGAAAATTGGTTGTTGTTTTTTGCATAAAGCAAAACCCATCCAATCACCAAGAAAAATAAAATTATGTTATCTCCTGGCTAAACGATTTCATTAATTTTATTTCTGTCCTAATTGTCGGTACAAACATTAATTTCTGTCCTAATTGTCGCTACATATGTTTTATTCCTGTCCAATACAAAACTCAACTCCGAAGGCGACTTTGGCATCGCCACTGGTGGCAACTGGGAAGGCGGAGAAGAGGCTGCCGCCACTGGTGGGAAGGCGGAGAAGAGGCTGCCGCCACTGGTGGGAAGGCGGAGAAGAGGCTGCCGCCACTGGTGGGAAGGCGGAGAAGAGGCTGCCGCCACTGGT
>JAWQFJ010023548.1:0-5000 GCA_034096865.1 Theodoxus fluviatilis | reverse complement strand
AAACCAATATCAAGGAGGGCGCACAGTACTTCAGATGGACACAAGTGTTGTGTTGTTGATTGTAAGGTATCATCAGTGGCATGCAGGGGACTATCTTTTTTTGGAATTCCAAGAAAAGCTGTCAGTGAAGCGCAAGACAAATGGAGATCAGCCATCATTGCTAAAATTGATCGAGTCGACGGAGCATTCAACCCAGACAAGGCCAAGATCTGCAGTCGACACTTTGACGATGCTTGCATCAAACGAGGTACGTTTCTTTCATTATAATTTGTTTCAGTGGGATGTGGGTGTGTTAGACGTCTTTTGTCTTTAAAATCAAAACAAATCTTCACCTCATCTTGGACAGAACAGCGTACATTCTTGAGGCCTCATTCAGTGAATGAGTGAATCGGTTGGTCTTGCTTTAAAGATGTTTATTTCAAGGAGGTCAGATTGAAACTGTGCACACAAACACACAAATACACACACACGTGTGTGTGTGTGTGTGTGTGTGTGTGTGTGTGTGTGTGTGTGTGTGCGCGCGCATGTGTGTGTGCTGATTTCTAAATTTTGCATGGGGTTTTGGGTAGCTTTTTTGTTTAGGAGCACTTAGTAAAGTTCTGACAAATTATGCATTGCTCAATTGTTTAACTGAGGGACATAACTCCACAAATAGCAAGATGGACACTGGTGGTTTCATATTTTCAAGAACATGATAATTAATTTGATATGACTACTATACTGTGATCACACACATGTGTGTGTGTGTGTGTGTGTGTGTGTGTGTGTGTGTGTGTGTGTGTGTGTGCACGCGCGCATGTGTGTCTGCTGATTTCTCAATTTTGCATGGGGTTTTGGGTAGCTTTTTTGTTTAGGAGCACTTAGTAAAATTCTGACAAATTATGCATTGCTCAATTGTTTAACTGAGGGACATAACTCCACAAATAGCAAGATGGACACTGGTGGTTTCATATTTTCAAGAACATGATAATTAATATCCAAGGAAATAATTAAGTAAGATTGTGTAAAACATCTATGAGACACCCAGATTCCATATCTGTGCTAAGATTCTTTGTAGCTTTTCCCATTCTGGATTCTTTAGAAGACTCAGAGACAGACAAACAGACAGACAGACAGACAGACAGACAGACAGACTGACTTTTCTCTTTTATATAGAAAGATTTACTCATTAATCTGTATGGTAATTATCTCAGCTGAATGTTGTGCAAATGGAAAATATGTAGATGAACATATGAAAGGAAGAATATCATATGTCAGGGCTGAAAGGAAGTGTGTCAGTATAACTAATGTCCTATTGCTGATGGAGAAAACTGGAATATTGGGAACTAGTCTGTAATGTGATGTAGAATATTGAGTCCAACAGATACCATTGCATCTTTATAGTCAGTGACTAGTTTCTTTAAATGGTGTCTGACATAAGTGATTGATAGTTATTCATGACAAAACTTTTTAACTGACTTCATCCTCCTTTGTACAGTTGAGGAAATACATGTTCATAGTGAAACCAAAGATGAAAGCTGGAATGCTTAAAATATCAGGATTATTTTCTTGCACAGCTGATATGACTACTATACTGTGATCACACACATGTGTGTGTGTGTGTGTGTGTGTGTGTGTGTGTGTGTGTGTGTGTGTATGTGTGTGTGTGTGTGTGTGTGTGTGTGTGTGCACGCGCGCATGTGTGTCTGCTGATTTCTCAATTTTGCATGGGGTTTTGGGTAGCTTTTTTGTTTAGGAGCACTTAGTAAAATTCTGACAAATTATGCATTGCTCAATTGTTTAACTGAGGGACATAACTCCACAAATAGCAAGATGGACACTGGTGGTTTCATATTTTCAAGAACATGATAATTAATATCCAAGGAAATAATTAAGTAAGATTGTGTAAAACATCTATGAGACACCCAGATTCCATATCTGTGCTAAGATTCTTTGTAGCTTTTCCCATTCTGGATTCTTTAGAAGACTCACAGACAGACAGACAGACAGACAGACAGACAGACAGACAGACAGACAGACAGACAGACAGACAGACTGACTTTTCTCTTTTATATAGAAAGATTTACTCATTAATCTGTATGGTAATTATCTCAGCTGAATGTTGTGCAAATGGAAAATATGTAGATGAACATATTAATGAAAGGAAGAATATCATATGTCAGGGCTGAAAGGAAGTGTGTCAGTATAGCTGATGGAGAAAACTGGAATATTGAGAACTAGTCTGTAATGTGATGTAGAATATTGAGTCCAACAGATACCATTGCATCTTTATAGTCAATGACTAGTTTCTTTAAATGGTGTCTGACATAAGTGATTGATAGTTATTTATGACAAAACTTTTTAACTGACTTCATCCTCCTTTGTACAGTTGAGGAAATACATGTTCATAGTGGAACCAAAGATGAAAGCTGAAATGCTTAAAATATCAAGATTAAGTTATTTTCTTGCACAGCTGATATGATTACTATACTGTGATCTAATGAAAGTGTATGATTTTTACAGGACCCTCTGGAAAATGTTCCGGACTGGTTTTGGGGAGCTTGCCTACCCACTGGCTGCCTTCAAAGTCCATTGTGACGCCTCAGTCGACATCAAGGCGTGATCCAGTAAGTTTGTGTGTGTGCATGTTATTGTTAATTTGACTGTCACTCAAGAGATACACCTGAAGTTGACGTATAGTGGAATCCAGACAAGACCACTCTGAAGGGACCAATATTAAACTATTGAGCAATTGAGTATTTTTTTGCTAAATATATGCACACTGCTGAAGGAAAACCACAATTGGTACGAGAACAACTAACAACTAATAATTTGTGTTATCAGTGTCCAAGTTAAGTGGACTACCCTGCATTGTCAATTGATTAACAGTTAACCTTTACAATGCCAACATCACTCTAATGGACAACATGTAAACAAATTACCATTACTGTATGTGGTTGTTTATGTTTAAAAATCCATTTAGTTTTTAGTGAGATTTACACACTGTCAATTCAGTCTATGATTTATATGATAATTTTATTGTGTTGCAGATTCCGCGGACCACTGAGCCTCCGCCAGATAGAGTTTCGTACTACAACTTTGAGGACGTCAGGAATGATGTCAAGAAACTGAAGCACCCATGGATTGTCAAGATACAAACATCGGAGTCTTTGGAGTTTGGTATCCCCACTGATCATGGATGGAAAATCACTGTGAGTCTCAAGGCGGAGACTGACCTGCAGGCTGATGTCAAGGTATGAGTGATTTTGAAAGATGTTTTATATTCATGGATAATCTAAATATAACATTAAAGGCTCCTCTTTAGCAAAACATTTTCTTCTGACGGGTTATCCACAGCTGCAGTGTCTAAAAATTAAGTGTTCTACCAACTGATTAAAACTTGTAAAGGGAACATATTGATGATTTTGTGTCTTGGTGTGATGCCAACTATTTAGTGTTAAATGCAAGCAAGACGAAGGAAATGATTTTTGATTTTCAAAAGAAGAAAGAGATTGTCCATCCTGTAGTCATCAAGGGGGAATCTATTGAGATTGTTAGTGAGTACAAGTATTTAGGGGTAGTTTTAGATAACAAGCTCAGCTGGTTCAATCATGTTGATGCTGTTTTCAAAAAGACAGTCAAGATTGCATTTCCTTCGCAAACTAAGATCATTAAATGTTTGTAACAAGATGCTGAACATGTCCTATCAGAGTATGGTGTGCAGTGTGTTGATGTTTGCATCGGTGTGTTGGGGAGGGAATGCCACTGCAAAGGACACTGGCAGGCTGAACAGGCTCATTAAAAAACCAAGCTCTGTTGTGGGCCAGAGCCTTGACACTTTGGAAACCCTTGTTGAGAGAAGACTTGCCAGTAAGTCCAGAGCTATTCTGCTTGATTCAGGGCATCCCCTCCACGGCGCACTGATGGATCTCCGCATCACACGAAATGGAAGATTTATCATGCCACCGTGCTGAACAGAGCGTTTTCGGCGTTCTTTCATGCCTTGAGCTGTCAGATATTTTAACAGCAACCGAGCCAGTGTTCTGGCCACAGACTATCAGTGATGTTTTTTTTAACAGAATTTCTTTAGGTTAGATTTAAGGTCATTGTGGATTTATTTTTGGTCATTTTGGCACTGTGTGTGTTGGTGTTGACACTAGCATGTATAACTATCTAGCTTAGTATGTATGTATGTATGTATGTATGTATGTATGTATGTATGTATGTATGTATGTATGTATGTATGTGTGTATGTATGCATGTATGTATGCATGTATGTATGTGTTGGTGTGTAATGCTGCATGCATGTAAAAGGGCAACGTAGTCATACATATTAATTGATTTCATTATCATGATTTTCTGAGTTTTATTATAACTTTTATAATCATTAATGACCCATGTATGCTGTTGACCAATTTAATTTCCTTATGGATTAATAAAATGATATGAGTTATGAGTTAACTGGTGCAATTAAAATCACTACTTGCGAGAATTGAATATTTGAAAAGAAAATTCACGAGAATTAGTATCTCGGGCTATTCATAGACTGCTTTTGCACTCTTTTGTGCATGTCTTAGCTCAGGTAGAGTGCACACAAGTAGGATTTGTTTACAAGCGTTTCCCTGTAGACCAGCCACTTTGCTAACATAATTTTGCAATGCAAGCAAGGAGAGAATTATCCACTAATGTATGCAGAGTTGAGTGAAACTTTTTGTACAGATTATTTTCTTGCAAAGTTGTGACACAAGAAAACAGCTCTTTATTTGGAATTTGTTTTAAAATAAAGCCTGGGGTTGAGAAGGTTAACATGCTGATTTGGTAAGGACTGTGGTTGTCACATTTAAAGGCCCAATGTCAATTTGGGGGGTTTAGATTTGGAATAGGTGTTGGTGTTATTCCAAATATGCACGTAATGAGTAATGCTCTTGTTTTACTATGCCTTTTTTTTTTTACATGACTGTTTTGTAAAAATCCTTTTATGGTTTGTTTTTCAGATCCTGGGATTACCAGCTGCACAGTTG
>JAWQFJ010023547.1:0-58200 GCA_034096865.1 Theodoxus fluviatilis | reverse complement strand
AAGAAGAGAAAGAAAGAGAAAAGAAGAAAGAAGAAGAAAGAAAAGAAGAAGAAGAGAAAAGAAGAAGAAAAGAAAAGAGAGAAAGAAAGAAGAAAGAAAAGAAGAAAGAAGAAGAAAGAAAGAAAAGAAGAAAAGAAGAAGAGAAAGAAGAAGAAAGAAGAAGAGAAGAAAAGAAAGAAGAGAAGAAAGAAAAGAAGAAAGGAAAGAAGAAGAAAGAAGAAGAAGAAAGAAAAAGGATAGAGAGAGAAAGAAAGAAAAACTAGAAGAGCGGAGAGCGAGAGGAGCAAAAAAAAGAAGAGAAAAAGAGGAGAGAGAGGAGCGAGAGAAAGAGATAGAGGGAGAGAAGTGAGAGAAGAGAGACAGAGACAGAGAGAGAGACAGAGAGACAGAGACATAGAGAAAGAGAGATAGAGATAGAGATGAGAGAAAAAGAACAGAAGAGAGAAGAGAGAGGAGAGACGGAGAGAAAGAAGAGAGGTGAGAGAGAATGAAAGAGAGAGAAGAGAGTAAAGAGAGACAGAGAGAAGAGAAGATAAGAGAGAAAGAAAGAGAGACGAGAAAGAGAGAAAGACACGAGAGAGAGAGAGAGGGAGGAAGAGTGAAAGAAGAGAGAGTTGGAGAGCGAAGAAGGGAAGAGAGGGAGAGAGAGAGAGAGGAGGATAGAGAGATGAGAGGAAAAGAGAGAGAGAGAGAGAGAGAGAGGGAAAGAAGAGAGAGAGGAGAGGGAAAGAAGGAGAGTGGAGCGAGCGAGGAGTGAAGAGAGGAGAGAGAGAGAGGAAAACGAGAGAGGAAGAGAGAGAGAGAGAGAGGAGAAAGAGAGAGAGAGGAAGAGAGATAAAGGAGAGAAGAGAAAGGAGAGAAGTGAGTGAAAGAAGAGAAGTGAGAGAAAGAGAGATGAGAAAGGAGAGAAAGAAGAGTAAAAAGAAAAAGAAAGACGAGAGAGAGAGAGAGAGAGAGAAGAGAGAATAATAGAGAGAAGACAGAAAGATAAGAAAAAGAGATAGAGAGAGATCAGAGAGAGACGAAAGAAGACGAAAAAGGAGATGAGATGAGAGAGAGAGAGAGAGAGGATTGAGAGAGAGAGAGTAGAATATTTTTTACTTTGATTTTTTGACTGACTTTGAGGCCGACTAATCAAAACAGTTCAAGATACAGAATACAAACATAAGTACATTAGAACATTTCTCATACACAAGCCATGGACGTGACACATTGTGCATATCCTCCTGTCGTCAATGCGCAATACAAGGTCGATTTAAAAACATTCTCTATTAAAATAGTATACATACAAGCTCATTGAAACATTTATCTCTTTGGCACCATGACGTATAAACGCCTTTGATCTCTCTCACAACAACACCGGCTTAGTTTCTTACAAGTCGATCCCTCAAGCGTTTATACGTCATGGTGCCAAAGAGATAAATGTTTCAATGAGCTTGTATGTATACTACTTTAATACAGAATATTTTTAATCGACTTTGTATTGCGCATTGCAGACAGGAGGATATGCACAATGTGTCACGTCCATGGCTTGTGTATGAGAAATGTTCTAATGTACTTATGTTTGTATTCTGTATCTTGAACTGTTTTGATTAGTCGGCCTCAAAGTCAGTCAAAAATCAAAGTAAAAAATATTTCTCTCTCTCTCCTCTCAATCCTCTCTCTCTCTCTCTCTCATCTCATCTCCTTTTTCTCTCTTCTTTCGTTCTCTCTCTTCTCTCTCTCTTCTCTCTTTTTCTTATCTTTCTGTCTTCTCTCTCTTCTTTCTCTCTTCTCTCTCTCTTCTCTCTCTCGTCTTTCTTTTCTCTTTTTTCTCTTTCTTCTCTCTCTTCTCTCCTTTCTCATCTCTCTTTCTCTCACTTCTCTTCTTTCACTCACTTCTCTCCTTTCTCTTCTCTCCTTTATCTCTCTTCCTCTCTCTCTCTTTCTCTCTCTCTCTCTCTCTCTTCCTCTCTCTCTTTTCCTCTCTCTCTCTCCCTCTCTTCCCTCCTTCGCTCTCCACTCTCTCTTCTTTCCCTCTCTCCTCTCTCTCTTCTTTCCCTCTCTCTCTCTCTCTCTCTCTCTTTTCCTCTCTCTCTCTTCCTCTCTCTCTCTCTCTCCCTCTCTTCCCTTCTTCGCTCTCCACTCTCTCTTCTTTCCCTCTCTCCTCCCTCTCTCTCTCTCTCGTTCTTTCTCTCTTTCTCTCTCTCTTTCTTTCTCTCTTTCTCTCTTTCTCTCTGTCTCTCTTTACTCTCTTCTCTCTCTTTCCTTCTCTCTCACCTCTCTTCTTTCTCTCCGTCTCTCCTCTCTCTTCTCTCTTCTGTTCTTTTTCTCTCTATCTCTCTCTCTATCTCTCTTTCTCTATGTCTCTGTCTCTCTGTCTCTCTCTCTGTCTCTGTCTCTCTTCTCTCACTTCTCTCCCTCTATCTCTTTCTCTCGCTCCTCTCTCTCCTCTTTTTCTCTTCTTTTTTTTTCTCCTCTCTCTCTCCTCTCTTTCTCGTTTTTCTTTCTTTCTCTCTCTCTCCTTTTCTCTAACTCTTTCCTCTCTTCTCTCTTCTCTCTCTATGTTTTCTCTTTCTCTCAACTTTCTGTCTTCTCTCTCTTCTTTTTCTCTTCTCTCTCTCTCTTTTCTTCCTTATCTCTTTCTTTTCTCTCTTTTCTTTCTTCTCTCTCTTTTCTCTTTCTTCTCTCTCTTCTCTCATTTCTCTTCTCTCCTTTATCTCTGTTCTCTCCTTTCTCTCTCTTCTCTCCTTTCTCTCTGTTCTTTCCTTTCTCTCTCTTCTCTCTCTTCTTTCTCTTCTTTCCTCTCTCTCTCTCTCTCTCTCTCTCTCTCTCTCTCCTCTCTGTGTCTCTGTCTATGTCTCTCTCTCTCTCTCCCTCCTTTTTTTCTCTCTCGAGGGAGGCAGACGTGGCAGCGGAGAGCTCCGAGCCTTTGCGTCCGAGAATGTCATTACTGTGAAGGGAGTCGGCTTTTCAGCCCTACCGGGCGGATAATAAGACAGTGAAAGACATGTAAGTGTTTCGGAATTCTTTACCCCGTTGAAATTTTCCGGAAACGGAAACTTCTGTGTCGGAATTCGTTGATGGGCTGAACGATGTGCCCTTACCTCGTAGTGAGACGCGTTGTTTGACTCTCAGTTGAACGACTAGGTGGCGAAGACACGTGCATCACTAAAAAGCGGCTTTCCCCGCTGAAGCATTGCTGAAAGTTCGCTGCTACGTTATTATTTTGGGAAACTATACTTTTGTTTTGGAGACGTTCTCGCGCTGTGTCGTGCTGCTCGTGTTGCTCGTGTCGCGAACATGCGGACGATCATGTGTGCATGATGTGATCTGCCCGAGGCACTGCACGCCGAGGCGGACAGTATCGTAGAAATGTGATTGTTTGCAATATTTTGTTTGTTTTTCCAATTTCGCAAGATTTGTTAGGAAATTGGTGAGGAGCACTCAGATATCCCACAGGATGGGCGTTGACCTAACTGCATACCGCATACGCATAGGCGCTTTTGCAGCATGTGCAGCACGTGCAAAGTGTGCCATGACCGTATGTTATAGAGAATGAAGAACACGTGAGGAGTGGGACACTGAACACATTGCAGAGAAATGCTCGTCCCCCACGAGCCCACCAATCGCATTCACTCAAAGATTGGCTTTCTCCTCACAACGTTGCATGTGACTGTTGTGTTGATGTGCATCACCCAGCCTGGTTTACGGATGCGGAATCTATATGACCTGTCGGCGCGCATCCTCATTTGTGGAGACATTTCGCCCAATATCGGGCCTGGCGTTTCAGTACAGACGGAGGCTGGTGGGGCCACCGAGTTCCCAGAAGAACTAGGACGAAAATGTCTAAAGGGCAACTCGATGGCCACCAAGTGGGAAAGACGATTCCGTACCTTAGAGTATACAATGCTGAAAAAATGGAACGTATGGAAACAGATCTCAGAAAACAGAAATCAGTTGTCGCTGAAATTGGAAATCAGTGCGAACAAGATCAGCACAACGCGACAGAGCGCGAGAGGTCCATGCGCAGAGTAACACACACTCTGAGCCAGAACGTGGACACTTTCGCGAACGACATCGAAAACAAAATACGTATCAATGAAGACCAAGCAGAAAAAAATGGAAGCAGCATTAAGAGAAACTGCATCAAGCTTTATGGACTACACGAGGCACACCGTGAGACATACTCGAACTGTCTTCAATATGTGCTACATCTCTTCCGAGAAGCGCTGCCCGGGGTAGCTTGCACAGAGAGAGAGATTGTCCGGGTGCAACACCTGGGACCACCAAGAGGAAGACAAGAAAACAGGACACGCCCAGTCATAGTCGAGATGGCGACGTTTCTGGACAAGCTAAAAATACTGAGATATGGCAGAAATCTCTTCAGGAGTCGGGGAATCAGCGTGTCCAGCGAACTGACAGCGAAACAGTTCAAGACCCTCAATGATCTTCGGGAGCAAGGACACAACATCTTCTACTGCAACAGTGGTTCAGTGATGACGGGAGAGACAACGACCGGCGGGGCAGACCACAGTTCCACATAAGACAAGGTATTCAATCTTTAAGCACAGTTGGAGTTGGAAGAGTATCTAAACTTCCTTGACATAAAAAATTCCGAGATAATTTCATTCGATTTAGATTCGGAGTGAATAATTTACAGTCAACAAGATGTACAGTTACGATCAAGACCTACTGTGTCCATTTTGTAAAGAGAGAGGATGAGGCACACTTTCTGTTGACTTGTAAAGCTTATGACCACTTACGGGAAAAATACATTATTCAGCACTTGGATAAAAGACCAAATCCAGAGGTTTGTGCACACCTCTTGCAAGGAAAAGGTCCGAAAAAACAAGAGAAGTGTCAATGTATATACATTATGCGTTCAAGATAAGAAAACAAACTGGCACCAAGAGAGGTCATTTCCATACATGAGACCAACAATGAAATGTGTGAACTAACCGTTTAACTATGCTGTTTGTAAAACTGTTATGACATTTTTTCTTTCTTTTTTTTTGTATTTGCAATGGGCTGTTGGCCTAGCAATAAAAATTCTGTTCAGTTCAGTTCCACTCTTCTCTCCTCTCTTCTCTTCTCTCCTCTCTATCTCCTTTCTTTTATTCTCTTCTCTCTCTTCTTTTTTCTTCTCTTCGGTCTTTTCTCTTCTCTCTTTCATCTCCTCTCTCTCTCTCTCTCTCTCTCTCTCTCTCTCTCTCTCTCTCTCTCTCTTTCTTTCTCTCTCATACACACACACACACACATTTCCACACATGCACGCACGCAAGAAAACACACACATACACACACGCCACAAACACACTCATATATTTATTCACGCTTAATAGCCGCATGTGAGCTTGTACCTTAAACCATAGTATATTAAACACCATGGATTTCTGGGAAGATCCCACAGACATCACAACTTTCATTTTTGTTGGCACGTAAATACGTTTAACCAACAGGTGCAGGTTCTCATGATACTAACATTGCTTTTTGTTTCTGAACATCCTGCATCATAACAGTTATCAGTTACGTGAATGACACTAGCTGACTTGTTGACATCGTTGTCACTGGATCCCCAAAACGGCGTTAAGACGGGGGTGCCTGCCGACAGAAACAGTTCCAAGTCCTCCAAGCACCTTGACTGCCATCCACACAGTTGACATGTTCCTTGTTTGCCCACTAGGCGCTGGCGCTGGCGTGACCCTATCTCTTTCGCTATCGCACTGCTCAGCGCTTGATGGACGTTTTTGTTCCCATTTTGGCAACAACGTGGAGACTTCCCACGTCAAGGGTGACCACGGCATTGCCAGTCTCTGTGAAGGACTTTGCGCACATAGCCTATTCGACCCTTGCACAGAGGCGGGAAGTGAATTATACATAGTGATCATATTTGGCCACTGTACCGAGACGAATCGCTGTGTCGAGACCGTTCCGAGTCTGGTGTTCACCAAACGATGCATAGAAAGTTCAGCGTCGAGCAAACACAGCCCAGTAAAGGGAGAAAAGTTAACATTCATTCTGCAAGTTTTTTAGGGGAGCATTTCTGCAAAAAGCCGTTTGTAGCATGACTTCTTGCCGTTGCGTCAGTCAGGATTCATTCCTCAAAATAACCACTTGCTGTGAGCTTTTTTGAAAATCAGATTCAATGCATGCTGACGATTCATCGACTGAGCCAAGCTCGCATGCACGTGGAAATACAAACATCGACTGCTTCTGACGTGCTAGAATTACGCGACAGCATGCATTCGCGTATTTTGTGCCACATTCCTGTTTATTAAGGTCGAAGCATCCACCGGAGTACTGTATCTGTCTATGCAGGCTCACTGTAACGCACATTTTGACGGAATGCCTCGGCTTTCATTGCTTAGACGCTTATTGGATGATACGCATTTTTGCGACATAATAAAAAATACTGAGTGTTGACATTGTTAAAATCGTCTGATTTGTAAAGTTATTTGATTACAATCATATCTTGCATACATACAACCTAACTTCAAGAAATGTTTCTTTCATGTACTTAAAATATGATTCTTAAATCACTCTTGTTAAAGAATGTTTCAAACAAATTGTCACCTTTGTAACCTGTGGGGCTCTGTGGCATAGTGGTTAGAGCGTTCAACCTGCAGTCGCTTGCGGCTGACGGGTGCCGTGTTCGAAGCTGCACAAATCCTAGAGTTGCATCCTTGGGTAGGGTGCTTAACGCACATTGCCTCTCCTACCGAGAAGTAAAATCCGGACACTGGCGCTGAACAGTGACGACCGGGGGTGAAATTCCCCAAGAATAATTTCCTTAAAGAGGACGTAATAAGATTGTTGTGTTGTGTTGGTTTGTTGAATTTGTGACTTGTTATATTTGTTTCATTCGATATCGTTTTCAGCACACTGGCGAAAACTTATTCCACTCACCCAAAGCCAGGTTGTATCGGAGGCTGTGCGGGAGGCTTTCGTCACCAGTCGCTCACGAATAATAGCTGTTTGTCCTTTAGCTTGAATCGTAACACAACGGCGATACCGTCAGTTTGACCGCCATCTTCCACGAGAAAAGCTCACCCGAGGCAAGCAGCAAGGGCAGCACTACTGCAACAGCTGTTGGAAGGCCAGCAACAGGCATAGCATAGCGCCGCTTCTGCTCCACTTACAGGTGAAAATATGCCAGAATTAAAATGAACACCAGTCGATAGAGGAAGAAGGAAAGACAGACAGACGGACATACAGACAGAAAGGCAGATATACAAGGATACAAACAGTGAGAGAACAAACGAATGAAAGAACAAACGGTTTTAATTTGAGCATCACAACCTAATTATAGGCATAACTCATCGGTTGTGATCAGAGCTGTTTGTCTGCATTTATGCTCAGAGCTGTTTGTCGGCATTTAAAAGCATAGTACAGATACATGGCCGATGATCATTTGTCCACGTTCTCATTTGCCACATGTATATCAATGTGATACATTGTATCAAATGTACAGAAAATGTATTTCTGCCTTAACACTTCATAAGCAGGGCACCTAAACAAAAAATGGAGCTCATTTTAGTCCTCTTCATTACATAATGGACAACTGTATGAGACAAGAGCATCTTTGGTATAACGATATCTATGAACATACAGTTTACTGACCTCCGCACGGAAGCGGACCAAAGTGTTTCTTCAAACTTGTTTGTCAATATTATACATATAAAATGCCCCAGTGAGTGAAGATTTAAATTGTTTTGAAAACTCATCTCTCATGCTGTTTGTGAGAGCAGTAGACCAATTCTGTACATAGTCGACAATAAGACGCCCCTTTGAATCCCTTAGAAACCGAATCTCATTCCGGACACACTTCAAATTCCATAAACTTGCAAAGTAATCTTTGCATAGCAATCTTTGTATGTCATCGGCCCAAGTATTTTCTCCAAAATGTAACATTATATTATAGATCTTGCGAGGAAATCTGGATGGATTCATTCGCAAAACCCTCAGTACTTCACTGCACGTATTTTAACACTGATACTTAAGGGATACTTCCCCATCTCCCCGAACACAATATTAGGGGTTTGTGATGGCAGGTATAAAAACCGTTTCAGTGCCTGTAGGTGGACATTTTCCACGTGAGGACAATCCTTCACGTCCTTTGCTGATACAAGAGCTGAATGCAGAATGACACAAATACAGCTCAATGCAGCAAATTCAAAAGTTTACAATAATTTGCTGAAAACAACTCATTCCAGCAAGCATAAGCAAGACTCACACTTTTGCCTAATTATCAATCAACCAAGCTGTCCATGCATGCAGCTATACCGATTTCTACTCATAACCAGTGATGATCAGTTTCCATTCAGTCTACTGAGGCCAACTAACCACATTCATTCAGATATCTAAGCACAGAATTTCATCCAGATTACTGTGCTTAAGAACATGAAATTCTGTAGATATGGCTGAATTACCTGTTGGCGAGGAAGAGATCAGCTTTTCACCGAGAGGAATTCTGAAAGCTAGCAAGAGTGATTTGGAAAAATAGGTTCAAAAGTGTGGATTGGAGTTCCAGACAATGCCTCTAAAACTGATCTCCAGCTCCTGTTACTTTATCACTTACAGGTCTTGTCCCGTGACAAGGAAAGATCGTTCTCTCCCAGTCCTGAGCAGCTCACCCCTTGCCCATTTCCAAACATGGATGAGATAAGGCGGCGAGAGCTAGAGTTGGCTGAAAGGAGGTTGAGGTTCGAAATAGAAGAAAAGGAGAGAGAGAGAGGGAGCAGAAAGGGAGAGAGAACGAGAAGAGCGCCGAGCAAGAGAAATAGAGATAGAACAAGAGGAACATAGAGAAGAGAGAGAGAGAGAGAGAAAGAGAGAGAAAGAGAGAGAGAGAGTGAGCAGAAAGGGAGAGAAAACGAGAAGAATGCAGAGAAAGAAGAGAGAGAGAGAGAGCGAGAGAAACGTCGAGAAGAGAAAAAGTACAGAAAAGGAGAGAGAACGGGAAGAACGCAGAGAGCAGGCTGAACGAGAAGAGAGAACAAAGTTACTCCTGTATGAGCATGAGATCAGGATGAAAGAATTGGAGTTAGAATCAGGAACTGCTGGAAGAAGGGAGAGTATGAATGAACCTATAGATCTGAGGGTCTACCAGGGAGTGCCGAAATTCTCTGAAGAGGCAGTTGAAGAAGTATTTGGCACATTTGAAAGATAGACAGAAAGCTTGAAATGGCCAAAGGAAAGATGGCCAGGAAAGGCTCAGATAGTCTACAATACTCTGCCTCCACAGGAAGCAGCAGATTATGCTACACTGAAAGCAGAGATACTCAATCGGTATGCTCTGACCTCAGATGCATGCAGGCAGAAGTATATGAAATGTAGGAAGCAGGACAAACAGAGCTACAAAGAGTTTGCTGCAAATTTGAAGGGAGCATACGACAGATGGATAAGATCAGACGGTACAGGAGAAAACGTGGAGACAGGGCTAGCGAAGTGGGAGGTGTTGGAGAGATTCAAGAGGTCCGTACCTACCAATATCCAGATATATATTGGGGAAAACAAGTTGCTGATGTGTTTGAGGCAGCATCCTTGGCAGACAACTATGAACTCATTCATGAGCAGAGTCAAGGACAAAAGAAGTGGGGAAATAGGAGCAAGCCTTCATCCAAGAAGGATGGATCCGAGAAGACAGCAGGGCTATAGAGGGAATAGTCAGAAACCCATAACGTGTTTCAATTGTCAAAAGACAGGACACATAGCGAAGAACTGTTGGTCCAAGGTACCAAAAACATGGGTCAAGGGTAGAGTAGCCCTAGTGAGGACTATGGAGAAAGTAAATCTCTGGGGAGGTCCAAAAGATCAGACATAGATTGTTGTGAGGGACGCCTTGAAGAGCTTAGATGTCATGGATAAGTCAGATCAATCTTCCGAGAAAGTGATCGGAGGAAGTTATGAACCCTTCATGTCAGTCGGTGAAGTGATAGCAGCCATAACAGTACTACGAGATACTGGAGCTTCGTTGACCATTTTGAGATATGGAGCTATACCAGACAGAGATCAGTCTTTCACAGGGAAGAGGGTGTTGATACCCGAAATAGGGGGAGTGGGGTGCAGTCGATTCCACTGCACGAAGTCGGGTTGAGCACTCGAGACTACACTGGACTAGCCTGTGTGGGATTATGTCCAGAACTACCAATTCCTGATGTGGATATCTTGGTAGGCAAGGATTTGGCTGGTGGAGAAGTGGCTATTGGCAGTGTCCAGAGTGAAACTGTTGAGACATCCATGAGTGATATGTCAAACTCAGTTGGAGGTGAACATCACTCGACCGAATAGATGCGTTTGATGGCGAGATGGTTGTACCAAGGTACCAAAGGCGGTATTGGCAAGGCATCCTCAAAGGATATGTCAAACTCAGCTGCAGTGGAATGCTCTTCCACTGAAGCTAGTGATCATTTTAGCAGTAGGGAAACGGGTTGTGCGTCAACAACGATGTCTGTGGAAACAACATCTGACTTTTAAGGCGCCTACACACGTACCGGTTGTCCCCCGGTTTTGCTGCCGATCCGGTCCCGGTTGACTCATTTGCATACAATCTGGCCCGGTTCTTGTGACTAGGGCTGGCTCTATTTTCAACCCTGTCCTGACCGATTCATATGCCCGGCGACGCGAGATCTCGTGTTCTGGCGACTAGTCGCAAATTTTAATGGCTGACATTGTCTATGCTTCACACAGAAAAAGCTGTATTTGCGGATACTAAAAACCAATCCAAAGAAAATGTAAGCCATGAACAGCATTAATTTATCAAAGATGTATGTTGAATGCATCAGTAGGTCGGGAAAGCTTCAACTTTTTACAAATCGAATGCAGGTCAACGTAGATCTAGGCGGCGAAGAATCTGCTCCAGCGCTTCGTTGCGTGTTCGCACAGAAAACGCTGTATTTCGGGATACTAGAAATCCCATCCAAAGAAAATGTTAGCCATGAACAGCATTAAATTATCAAAGCTGTGTGTTGAATGCATCAGTAGGTCGGGAGAGCTTCAACTTTTTACAAATCGAATGCAGGTCAACGCAGATCTAGGCGGCGAAGAATCTGCTCCAGCGCTTCGTCGCGTGTTCGCACAGAAAACGCTGTATTTCGGGATACTAGAAACCCCATCCAAAGAAAATGTAAGCCATGAACAGCATTAAATTATCAAAGCTGTGTGTTGAATGCATCAGTAGGTCGGGAAAGCTTCAACTTTTTACAACTCGAATGCAGGTCAACGCATAGACTACACGTGGAAGCGTCATTACCATAGCTAGGCAAAGGGCCGTAACTCTAAATTCTGACCTCGCTTCGAGTAAATGAAAATCGCCTGAGTTCACGGCCTTGGTGTAATCGTTGCGTGTGCTTGTCAACCCGATTTTACACGCACGGTCAGACCGGATCGGGAGCAAAATCGGCTTGAAAACCGGTACGTGTGTAGGCGCCTTTAGAGAGAGGGTTAGAGAGAGAGAGAGAGTTGGAGGGAGATAGAGAGAGAGAGAGAGAGGGAGATAGAGAGAGGGGGAGAGAGAGATATATAGAGAGAAAGAGATAGAGAGAGGGAGATACAGAGAGATGGAGAGAGAGCGGGGAGAGAGAGAGAGAGAGAGAGGAGGGAGAGAGGGAGAGAGAGGAGGGGGAGAGCTCTGGAGTGCCTACGTCATGTCATTCTAAAGTTTTTTTACGTCACGTGTTGCGTCATTTCTGTGTTTCTGCATCGTTCACTGAAGAAGGGAGTGTGCCCGAAAGCCTTTGATTTTGGCGTTTGTCGTGGGTTTTTTTCTTATTTATAGAAACCTTTTAATGGTCAGAGAAGTTAGGTATGTTTCCTGAGCAAATATATTTTTTGATGTCGGAATGCAACGAAAATATGTTGCTGCTAAAATATTTTTCATTCCACGACTGTCGATAGCAATCATGCAGCCTTTGCTTGAATTGCTTAAAAAATTGTTTTTCGTAGCCTACACCACCACACTCATGCACAACCTAGCTTACACAACATATTTTTAACCAAGCAGGACCAATTCTTTTTGTCGGGTATATTCGAGTTTTGCAACATTACATACTAACATAGGCTTGTTTTGGTAGTCTATGGAACAACATCTTTGACAGTCTTAACCAATATTTAACTGTTCTAATGGTGCTGTTAATTAATAAGAGACGTCTACCCAATTCACCATATACAAAATGAGTTGGCACTCTAATATCTAACCCTAGGATCTTTTTACAGGCAAAGACGTACACCTTTTCAACAAGTGCCTGGCTCATTATAGCCCATATTTTTGCATCAAAGAGTTTCGTGAATACTGCAAAACTAATATTATACAACATCTACATCACTCTCATTATTTGGACTATTTTCTGCTTGGCCCCTATGGCAATATTTTCTAAAGAAGCATTTTCTGACAGCTTGGTGGTAAACACTCAACCTAGATATGTGTATCTATTTACCACATCAAGCCTTGTGTGATTAAGATATCATCTTTCTCCTTCTGCCAGATGCCCCCCCCCCCCCCTTAAAGACCTTAGTCTTATCGATATTATATTGGAGATTAAGGTTTTCTGAGGCACCAAACAGGGAGTTGATCTGATTGTGTAGCTCACTTGGTGTTATTGACAGAAGAACAACGTCGTCGGCAAACAAGAAGGCGTATATTTCCGCCGTGCCTTGCAGAATCTGGTTACCATGCTTTCCGTGTGCTCTAACAAAGTTCGCTACAGAATTTATGTACATACGAAAGATGGATGTGCTCTTTTGGGCCCCCTTTTACACGCCAAGGGGAAACGGAAAGAATTCAGAGAGTTGGTGGTTCCATCGAACACAGGACTGAACTTAAGAGTACATAGCTTTCAACATATTCACAAATTTAGTCGACAAACTGCTACCTCCCAATATCTTCCACAGTTGTTCGTGGTTGACAGAGTCAAAAGCTTTCCTATGATCTACAAAGGTTACATACAGTTTGTCTCTGCCTTTGCCATATACGTGTTTTGTTGCCATGAAATGCAGGGTAAAAACATGGCCAATGGTTGAGCGATCTGGCCGAAAACCTGTCTCTTCGGCACACATTTTACTCTCACTTTCTAACTAGCTTCGGAGACGTCTTGCTAGTATGGATAAAAAGACCTTCCTGACACTAGGCAGAAGAGATATACATCGAGAATTATCTGGATCCGTCTTTACACCATTTTGGTAAATTGGTATTAATTAAGACGGACTGTTCTCAGCAAGTAGGAAAGTAGCGAGACTCATACAGGATGTTAAACAGCTTAGCTAAAAAGATGTGATTTTGTCACATGCCATTTTATAGCATTCCCCAGTATTGCCATCAAGCCCGGTATACTTTTTATTTTATACTTCCCTGAAACGAAGCACGAACGAAACACAGTTATGTACAAGTAGTTCTTCAAGAACTAGCAACCAGTCTCGGCATTTGCAACGCGCACGAGTGCATTGAATCGCTTCATGAGAAAGTTCATGTTCTGCGTGCAGCCCGTGAAGGTTGCTGTCGTCGGCGACGCCCTGCTCGTTGCTGACTTCTTTACGCTGGCGGCATCCCTGCTGCACTGGCGAACAGCTGATCCGGACCACAGTGCAGGTCGGGTTTTGCCGGGTGATCTTGTACGTGACGACAGGATGGCCCTTTTATCAGATGCCTCGGATCGTGCAGGCAGTTGGTAGCAGTCGATAGAAGACATAAAGCTTGGTCGGTGACTTTGCTTAAACCACAAACTTTTGCAATACCGGTCTCGAACGCGTGCGTTTGTTTCTCCAGGGCACGAGGCATGTTCGCTCATCACATTTCAAAGGTCTTCCACTGTTGCGTCTATGTTAGGAGATGGAACCGTAGCACCTGAGGGTCATCTTGGAGGGGTAATGCCTCTACAGCAGGGGAGTAGTATATGTAGCATCAACAGTGTCTGTTCATGTTGTTGTTTTTCATCAGGATGCAGAGCTTGTTAGTTTTTGTCCACCCATTAACAATCTAATAATATTTTAGATAAAGTCGGTAACGGCAGATTTCTCCTCCAATTAAGACGGCCGGAAATGCATTGAGGCCACTTGAAACCAAGCAATAAAAAATATTTTCGTTGTTTTCCGCATGCAAGGCGAGCAAAGATCTCTAACATACCCTCACAACGGCGAAGTGTACGCAAGTGGGTAAACCTCGAAAAGCGACTTCTGGACAGGATGCTGGATTTACCTTGTAATGGTGATGAACAAGTTTTCGGATTGACAAACTGCGCTTATGTGTTCTCTTTGTACTTGTGTTGGTAAATGTGTACAGATGGGCTTAAAATGTAAGCCAAAGCGGTTTGGTTAGCACAAAGCCAGAACTATGTAATGTGGAAGAAATGCAGTGCTGCAATAAAAACTGTTGTGTGTCTAGTATTGCAGGAGAGAATTAAATGTCTGCATTTACTGTTTTTGTATATGACATATATTGTGGATATTTGGAGAGGCTGGGATGAGCGCCGTCCTGAGAGTGCTACTCACACTTTTTCGAAATTGTCGTTGTCTTTGTTTTTGTTTTTAGTTTTAAGGTTTTTGTGGTTTTTATTTTCCTTCTCCATGTATATTTGTAAGACAGGATGAGGAGAGGGGAGAGGTGCAAGGTGGGGGTTGGGGGTAGAGAGAAAAGAGGCACACGCTGGGGTTTGGGAAAAGGATTGAATGCAGAGGGTATTGTTGAAGTCCATGCTTAGTTATGACGATCTGGAAGCGGTTGAAAATCATACTAATTCATTGCACTTGACAATACATTCTTGTTAAGAGCAATATGGTGCAGCGCAATTTGGTGTCATCACCGGGAACTGAAATACAGTCGGCAGTAAAGAAATCTTTAGCATTCATTAAAACAGGCTGAAAAAAATATCTATGCACTTTTGAGGTCTGAAGGAAAGAGATATGTTCAACCATTCAAGATCTTATATCCCTTGTTGTAATGCTTCAGAACATTCACATAGACAAAGACAACACCCAAAAAACATCTCCTTGAATGGGATTTCAAAAGATTTATTGCTCTTTGTAATAGCAGGAAGAGAGAGAGTGGCAATTCTGTTTAATACCAATTCTGTTTAACAGCATCTTGATTACAAGATTAATAGCTCCATTTTATATCCGAGGGAAGGGGAGGTATCTTTCTTTCAGTTGATTTGTTCTTTAGAGATTAAAAATAACTTTAGGAAACGTATATAGGCCAAATTATGATATGTTTTCGTCCTCTTTTTGTCAAACACAACTAGGCTTCCGCAAACAATGCTGAGCTTCTGAATGGCTGCGACCTTTCCAGATCATGGCTTCTTTCCAACCGAAAGTATGGTCTCTCCTTTGGTCAGAACAAAAATTACCCGAGAATTTTGTTGTTCACTCAACATAACTGAAAAGTGAGAGAAAAAGGATCACTTGGGGGGCCCAGGGTTAAGAAACGGTAAGTAAAGACGATTTAGAAACAGCCGATAGGTTAGACGAACAAATTTCGTGAAACAGTTTTGACAAGGCAGCAGGCGAAGGCAAGGGAGGTCTAGACCGCGACTCGCGTGAAATAGGGCAACTCATGCAGTTCGGCACGATAGCCTCGCAGCCAGCGCGGCCCTCGCACCTGTCCCCCTCGCAGCTGGTCTTGCCAGGCGCCTGCAGGCAAGTAGACATCACGGGAGGTCGCCCCTGGCTCCAGCACAGGGGCAGCCAAGAGATCGTTTCCTAGGAAATACTCAGTATCCAAGGTCAAGGCCACTTGATCAAGGGGTGCAATCCACCACAGAGGCCTTATGATCGGCGCCCCAGTACGAACGGCATCTTCTGCCAAACGGATAATGACGTCAGCATACTTCTCGTGCAGGCTGACGAAGTAGCGGCTAATGTTGACAATGGTGGCATTCTCGTACACCCAGGGTACTACGGAAAACTGCATTGCGGGCATAAAGGTGTTGACCTGCAACCAACGGACGAAAAGCTCGGAATCGGGATAACGCAGTGCCTCTAATCCGGACGAGTTGTCGTAAGCGTTTCCGCCGATCATATCTGGCAGGACAAAGGGAAAACCCAGCAAACCAAATGTCAAAGCGCAAGGAATAAGTGTTCGCAATCCGTTCTCTGACGTCCACACGGAGTCGCGGTCGAGCATGCGCACGAAGATAGGCAGGTGCTGACTTCCGGCACCCACCCGTACTTCCTGATGCTTTGTCTCTGGATCAGCACGGAAGGCAAGCTCCGCCCACAATCTTGGGTAGTCGTCAGGAGATGAGAGGTCTTGCTCGGCCGAGAAACTGTGTGGCAGCCAAGTCACCTCCCCTGCGTCAAACTTGAAAGAACTGATGTTGTATTCCAACTGGAAAAAAACAGAAATCGAGATCCCGGGAGTATGTTTATACACGTAGATATAATTTTTTTTGTATCTAAAAACTTTTGGTTATGTATAGAAACATGCACGAACACAAATATCGTAAAGGAATAATAAACATGATAAGCATTGATCCCACAACAGCACAAATTTTATGACGGCAGTGATTTTTGGAACGATTTTGATTATTTTTCCTGCAGAGATGGCATATATTGCTTTGTTTGCAATATCGGTTGAAAGCAACTGGCATCCCAAGCAACTTTCCACGCCACCAGCAACTGAGTTGCTCGTCTTTAAACCTGTTCAAGTTTTGGGGGCAATGGCGTGCCACTCTCTGTGAATCCACCAATCACTGGGCGACTTTAGAGCCTCGTTCTCGCGTTCTCGCGACTATTTGCATGATGAAATGGTGGACATGTCTACGGTTTGCACAGAAAACGCTGTATTTGGCGATACTAGAAACCCATCCAAAGAAAATGTAAGCCATGAACAGCATTAATTTATCAAAGCTGTATGTTGAATGCATCAATAGGTCGTGAAAGCTCTAACATTTTAAAAATGGAAATGAAGGTCGACGCATCTACACGCCAAAGCATCTGTTGACATTGTGTACCAAGCTAGTGTTGTCTGATACCACGAATACGATACATTTAAATTGCATCTGTGTTATGAAAATACTGTTCAGATTAAATTGATTAATTAATTGAGGCCCAACCAGCTGCAACAATTCCTGAAAATGTTCATGGCTCATTCGAAGGAAAGTTCTTGTTGCCTTGAGATCCTCGTTGAGGAGCTCTTGTAGCAGACACGAGTAGGCACCATGCCTTGGTCGTTTTGTCAACCATTCACGAGACCAACACGATCTTTTTCTCTTTTTACTTTGCTCGGCAAATATAAGTATTGCAGCAGCAGCTACAACATCATCATTACATGACGAAGTACTGTCGCCATCGTCACTTGAAGTTTCAGTCATGCTAGGGCAAGCTTTCGGGGGAGAGATGCAGAGCGTCTTGAGTGCAAGCGCGGGAATTAATACGCTTCCATAAATAAAACGTGGCGAGAGGTGAATGACCACTGTGGAAGCGTGTGCGAGCTCAGTCGATGGCAAGCAACCGGCCGCAAGCAACGTGGCAAGAGACTTTGGTTGCCTCGTGTGCGAAGGCCCTTAATGTTGCGACTCTTGCCGACCGGTTTTCATCTACTGAAATACGCCAGAACCAAATGAACAAGCATCTTCAATTGCTTGAAAATTCGACTCCTTGCT
Source organism: Theodoxus fluviatilis (assembly GCA_034096865.1). Lineage (NCBI taxonomy): Eukaryota > Metazoa > Mollusca > Gastropoda > Cycloneritida > Neritidae > Theodoxus > Theodoxus fluviatilis. The sequence continues at coordinate 40,628 of JAWQFJ010023547.1, read as the reverse complement.
TAAACAAGATGTTTCAGACATCAAAGTATTTTATCAGTTTATGTTCCTTTGTCGCAGCATTTAGTGAAACAAAAGAGGAGATCTGGAATTATGCACTACTCCGCACAAATCTTAGTGCAAGCTGAATGTAAATATACATTAGAAAGAGCTATGTTACTTACTTCTGAAAGTTTATTCAGTTTTTGCGTGTAATGGCCCCCGTTGTTATTGTATTACTGTGGCCTTGTGTACTGTGAGATAGGATGGAAAGGAGGAGAGCGAGACAGAATGGCTGTGAAAAGCAAAAGAAGTGAAAGTGAAAACAAATGATTAAATAACCTTTATCGTGAGATGGAAGACATACACCTCAAAGAGTTTACAGAGATGGTCACCACTGGTGGCCAGAGTCCATGGTAAGCTGTTGTTGATGCTTAGAATAACTGTCAGGATGCCTACGTCTCGTCCGCCGCTGGGATGCGTTGCTTGCAGGCAATTAAGACTGAAGAAAGGAACCTAGACAGTGACTCTGTAGTGCACTGAAGGCAAGTGAGACTTGCGGTAAGCAACCAAGACAGTGACTCTGTAGTGGACTGAAGACAAGTAAGACTGAGAGATTTAACCAAGACAGTGATTTTGTACGGGACTGAAGACATGTAAGACTGAGGGAAGCAACCAAGACGGTGACTCTGTAGTGGACTGAAGACAAGCAAGACTGAGGGAAGCAACCAAGACAGTGACTTTGTAGTGGACTAAAGACAAGTAAGACTGAGGGAAGCAACCAACACGGTGCCTATGTAGTGGACTGAAGACACATATGACTGAGCAAAGCAATCAAGACAGTGACTTTGTAGTGGACTGAAGGGAAGTAAGACTGAGGGAAGAAACCAAGACAGTGACGTTGTAGTGGACTGAAGCCAAAAATACTGAGGGAAGCAACCAAGACAGTGACTTTGTAGTGGACTGAAGATAAGACTGAGATAAGCAACCAAGACAGTGACTTTGTAGTGGACTGAAGGCAAATATGACTGAGGGAAGAAACCAAGGCAGTGACTTTGTAGTGGACTGAAGACAAGCAAGACTGAGGGAAGCAACCAAGACGGTGACTCTGTAGTGGACTGAAGACAAATATGACTGAGGGAAGCAACCAAGACAGTGACTTTGTAGTGGACTAAAGAGAAGTAAGACTGAGGGACGCAACCAAGACAATAACTCTTTATTGGACTGAAGGCAAGTGAGACTGAGGAAAGCAACCAACACAGTGACTTTGTAGTGGACTGAAGGCAAATATGACTGAGGGAAGCAACCAAAACAGTGACTTTGTAATGGGCAAGTGAGACTGTGGGAAACAACCACGACAGTTACTTTGTAGTGGACTGAATGCAATTACGACTGAGGGAAGCAACCAAGACAGTGACTTTGTAGTGGCTAAAAACAAGTAAGACTGAGGGAAGCAACCAAGACAGTGACTCTGTAGTGGACTGAAGGCAAATATGACTGAGGGAAGCAACCAAAACAGTGACTCTGTAGTGGACTGAAGGCAAATATGACTGAGGGAAGCAACCAAGACAGTGACTTTGTAGTGGACTGAAGGCAAGTAATACTGAGGGAAGCAACCAAGACAGTGACTGTGTAGTAGACTGAAGGCAAGTAATACTGAGGGAAGCAACCATGGCAGTGACTTTGTAGTGTACAGAAAGCAAATATGACTGAGGGAAGCAACCAAGACAGTGACTGTGTAGTAGACTGAAGGCAAGTAATACTGAGGGAAGCAACCATGGCAGTGACTTTGTAGTGTACAGAAAGCAAATATGACTGAGGGAAGCAGCCAAGACAGTGACTTTGTAGTGGACTAAAGACAAGTGAGACTGAGGAAAGCAACCAAGACAGTGACTTTGTAGTGGACTAAAGACAAGTAAGACTGAGTGAAGCAACCAAGACAGTGACTTTGTAGTGGACTAAAGACAAGTAAGACTGAGGGAAGCAACCAAGACAGTGACTTTGTAGTGGGCTGAAGACAAATATGACTGAGGGAAGCAACCAAGACAGTGACTTTGTAGTGGACTGAAGGCAAGTAAGACTGAGGGAAGCAACCAGGACAGTGACTTTGTAGTGGATTGAAGACAAATATGACTGAGGGAAGCAACCAAGGCAGCGACTTTGTAGTGGACTGAAGACAAATATGACTGAAGGAAGCAACCAAGACAGTGACTTTTTAGTGGACTAAAGACAAGTAAGACTGAGGGAAGCAACAAAGACCGTAACTCTGTAGGGGACTGAAGACAAATATGACTGAGGGAAGCAACCAAGACAGTGACTTTGTAGTGGACTGAAGGCAAATATGACTGAGGGAAGCAACCAAAATAGTGACTTTGTAGTGGACTGAAGGCAAATATGACTGAGGGAAGCAACCAAGACAGTGACTTTGTAGTGGACTGAAGGCAAATATGACTGAGGGAAGCAACCACGACAGTGACTTTGTAGTGGACTGAAGGCAAAAATGACTGAGGGAAGCATTCAAAATAGTGACTTTGTAGTGGACTGAAGGCAAATATGACTGAGGGAAGCAACAAAGACCGTAACTCTGTAGGGGACTGAAGACAAATATGACTGAGGGAAGCAACCAAGACAGTGGCTTTGTAGTGGACTGAAGGCAAATATGACTGAGGGAAGCAACCAAAATAGTGACTTTGTAGTGGACTGAAGGCAAATATGACTGAGGGAAGCAACCAAGACAGTGACTTTGTAGTGGACTGAAGGCAAATATGACTGAGGGAAGCAACCACGACAGTGACTTTGTAGTGGACTAAAGGCAAGTAAGACTGAGGAAAGCAACCAAGACAGTGACTGTAGTGGACTGAAGACAAATATGACTGAAGGAAGCAACCAAGACAGTGACTTTTTAGTGGACTAAAGACAAGTAAGACTGAGGGAAGCAACAAAGACCGTAACTCTGTAGGGGACTGAAGTCAAGTAAGACTGAGGGAAGCAACCAAGACAGTGACTTTGTAATGGACTGAAGGCAAGTAAGACTGAGGGAAGCAACCAAGACAGTGACTCTGTTAATGGACTGAAGGCAAATATGACAGAGGGAAGCAACCAAGACAGTGACTTTGTAGTGGACTGAAGGGAAGTAAGACTGAGGGAAGCAACCAAGACAGTGACTCTGTAGTGGACTGAAGACAAATATGACTGAGGGAAGCAACCAAGATAGTGACGTTGTAGTGGATTGAAGGCAATTATGACTGAGGGATGCAACCAAGACAGTGATTTTGTAGTGGACTAAAGACAAGTAAGACTCAGGGAAGCAACCAAAACAGTGACTCTGTAGTGGACTGAAGGCAAATATGACTGAGGAAAGCAACCAAGAAAGCGACTTTGTAGTGGATTGAAGGCAAATATGACTGAGGGATGCAACCAAGACAGTGATTTTGTAGTGGACGAAAGACAAGTAAGACTGAGGGAAGCAACCAAGACAGTGACTCTGTAGTGGACTGAAGGCAAATATGACTGAGGGAAGCAACCAAGACAGTGACTCTGTAGTGGACTGAAGACAAATATGACTGAGGGAAGCAACCAAAATAGTGACTTTGTAGTCAACTGAAGGGAAGTAAGACTGAGGGAAGCAACCAAAACAGTGACTTTGTAGTGAACTGAAGGCAAGTAAGACTGAGGGAAGCAACCAGGGCAGTGACTTTGTAGTGGACTAAAGACAAATATGACTGAGGGAAGCAGCCAAGACAGTGACTTTGTAGTGAACTAAAGACAAGTAAGACTGAGGGAAGCAACCAAGACAGTGACTCTGTAGTGAACTAAAGACAAGTAAGACTGAGGGAAGCAACCAAGACAGTGACTCTGTAGTGAACTAAAGACAAGTAAGACTGAGGGAAGCAACCAAGACAGTGACTTTGTAGTGGACTAAAGACAAGTAAGACTGAGGGAAGCAACCAAGACAGTGACTTTGTATTGGGCTGAAGGCAAATATGACTGAGGGAAGCAACCAAGACAGTGACTTTGCAGTGGACTGAAGGCAAATATGACAGTGGACTGAAGGCAAGTAAGGCTGAGGGAAGCAACCAAGACAGTGACTTTGAGGGGGAAGGGGAAAGGAACCTGAAAGTAAGTGAAAAGGTCATAGGCCGGGGAAAATACCGTGTGTATACGTGCGTGCGCTCGCGTGGGTGTAAAGTGTGTGTGTGTGTGTGTGTGTGTGTGTGTGCGTGCGTGCGTGCGTGAGCGTGTGCGTGCGTGTGTATGTGTGTGTGAATGCTTTGTGTGTTGGTGCGCACACACGCTCTCTCGCGTGTATGTCTGTGCGTGAGTATGTTTGTGCGCGCGCGCACGTGCGCTTTGGTCTGTGTGCGTATTCATTTCTGTGTGTTTGTGTGTGTGTGTGTGTGTGTGTGTGTGTGTGTGTGTGTGTGTGTGTGTGTGTGTGTGTGTGTGTATTTCTATATGCGTATTTGTGGGAGGGGTTAGGATAGAGCGATTGGTATTAGTGAATGTATGTTCTCTGAGTGCGCGCGCGTGTGTGTTAGCGTGTATGTGAGTGTATGTGCATGTGTGTGTGTGCATGCATGTTGATTAACTGCGTCGAGTTTAAACGGCCTATCATAGGCTGTTTACGCCAGAAAGCTGAACGTACACGAAGAAGGAAAAAAAAGACACAGAGTCCAATTACAAATGAAAGAATTTTTTTTTTCCTATAAAACTGATGTGTAAGAATCATTCAGCAAATTCAGGGAATAATAATGTCTTTCAAAGGTTTAATGCATTGTAATAAGTATTACAATAAAAGTTACTAAAATATTTGACTTTTTAAAAAATCAACATGCCTTAAGAATTTCTTGATCTTTTACATAGACTGTGTTTCTTCAATACCCTTTTACGCATATAAAACAAAGGACATTCTGTCAGAATGTGATTGACAGCGAGCCGAGACCACCACCCGTGAATCCTCAGATATTGATAAATACGCGTAGATGTTGTCCCAAATATTCTGAGTAACAACGTAAAATAACTGTTTTGCATAAATTTTGAGGTCATAAGCGGGGACCCTTTCCAGGGAACGTGAAAGGAAGATAGCGGACTTGGCTGTCTGTCCGTATGTCTGTGTGGGATAGTTTCGACTGCGGATATCCGGAGGGCGCGTCTGTATGCCGTCGTCCAGCGTGACAACGAGTCCCTTCTCCAGTGCTGTGACCGGGTGAGAGCATTGGCAAATGATGCCTTCAGTCCAGGTGAGGCGTCCCCAAGGTATATTGCTAGGGAGATGACTAGAAACTTCAATGGATTGAAGAATCATGAAATCGCCATGTACGGTCACACGCTCAAACTTGATAATTTGAGCAAACATGGTCGAGCTGACAGCTTACCAAGAGAGTAAGCAGGGTCTGCAAACACGTTCAAAACTTCACTCTGTAAGTTTTCCCGAAGGGGTAAACAGCAGCAATGAGAATGCTGTTCGGATCAGGCAAATCAGCAGTGTCTACTAACCAAGAGAACCGTCTGCTAGGGCACCATTTCCGTCTAATGGAAGGGGTTTAGCTAGTTCTCCGTCTCAACCAATCTCGACAGATTGTCGCATGATTGCGACAAGTATTTGACCTAGGTGGGTTGAATGCTAAATTTAGAGTTGGTTGCCGGGGACCTTTGAGGGGATGGGTGTCGAAGAAAGAGGGGGTGGGCTCTTGTCTTCGTTTGAAAGAGAGCAATTTGATTGGGTGATGACACGAGGAAAGCGTGAATTACCCAGAGGGCTTTGCGTGACGGCGTCACGCCACACTTCGCGCCACTAGTTTAGCGTGGTTTCGCGTTCATTTCTTTCTCGAGCTGAGAGCCGAGCAGACGTGGGACAGGGAAGCTCTTTGGGGTGCTAAGAGCACAGCCATGAGGTCTCTCGTCCGTCGGGTTGGCCGCGAGGCCTGAACTCTGTTGGTTTCGGGGGTGAACCGTTGGACAGCCCAGGGGGTGCTGGGAAGGTCTTCACAGCCTGGAAGTGAGGTGGGTGCTAGTGTGCGAACGGGCGAATTCGTGCGGGTGAGAAAGAGAGGGGTGCTCGCGTGTCTTTCTGCATTGTATTTAGGCCTGATACATGTAGCCGTAAAAGGGTCAGTAAATTCCTTAATTGTAAACTCTTGTCAGGGAAAAGTTAAGCTCTGGCGTCTCGGTGACGGAGCGAGAGGAATTGCGATTTTTCCTGTACTACATGGGGGTCTTGTTGGTCTATTAAAAGTCTCATGTGAGAAACGGTTGTCCTTCTCTGAGGGTGCGTTCTGGGTTGTGAACGAGAGTAGGGAGAAGAGTGAAATTGTAAGCGAACTTGTCAGCAAAAAGACAGGTGGTGATTGGTCGTCTCTTTTTGCTTGCAGGCTATTGAAACAACTATCTACGTACTTATGTACCTGCTTATAGCGCTGCTGCTATACTTCTTTGACCTTCTGCTAGGGGAGTACCTTTACTCCTCTCTTGGCGTACTTTGTTCTCGTCCGTCTCCGTGGAGGAAGACTGGACCCCATCAACGCCTAGGAACGGAGGACGGTAGAAGCGACGTGTGGAGACGCGGGGACGGGGGGACGGACCCGCTAGCTGTCTACTACCTCTACGGGAGCGGCGCTGCGCAGCACGGGCTGCGACGCTATCGCCTTGGGAAGGAGCGAGGCGTGGACGTGTCTGTCCACGTGGTCTACGTCTGGGAGCGACGGGAACAGGGCGACGCTGTCGTCGGGCGTGTGGCGGTCATCGTGTGGACCCTACGCCGTTCTGTGCCTGCACGTGGGTTTGGCAGGGCATTGGATTACGTGCTTTTCTAGGAGTTCGGTCAGGACACGGACTTCCTATGGTTCGAGGTGGTGAGAAGACCGAGGTTTTGTCGAGTCCGGTAAGGCGAACTAGTTCTTTCTCGTCTATTGGTCAGATTTCTGGTTGTTGGTCGCTATCGCAGTAATAGCGGGCGGAGTGTTAAAGAGACATTGTTTGACGGTCGTTTACTTTCATGTCTCGGGGCCTTTTAGAGGCAGATGTCGGAGTTGTTTGATCCCTGCCGGGAGAGCGGCGTCGTTGACGACGTGAGGCGGTGAGTCTTCCTTTGATTCTCGTAGGAGAACGGACGTTGTCGGGAACTGTTTCAACTGCGCGAGAAAAAGCCTGCCTTGTTTGAAGGCAGCCGCCTCTTCTCCCTGCCGGAGCTCGGGTCTATTAATTAAATTGGTGGGTGTGGGGGTGTTTTGACTGTGAGTGGATTTTTCTTCACTCTTACAAAAGAGTGACGAGTTGTTTGATTTGTCATTCATTGTGCTTTCTTGTTACGGAGTTTTGCTGCCTTCACTGAGGGTTGGGTTTTGCTTTATTGTTTTGTATTATTAAAACTTGTTGTTGATCTCTTTCCTGCCCCAGTGTCCTTTATTAGATTGTTGTTTGTTTATTTAATTATTGTTTGTGCTTCCAGCGAATGTGGTAGTTGGATTTTGTTTGAAACCTAGGTTGCTGGTTGGTTCTAAATTTGCTTTAACTTTAAATAGAAGCGCATTAGATTTTAAACCTATAAAACGCGACACAGATGAAGAACATAAGCTTGTTGTAGCTGTGAAAGAAATGAAGGCATTCTTGGAGAAGATAAGATTGCAGCAGCAATGTCAAGTCGTTCTGGACAACGACATTCTGAAGAGCTCTTTGGGGCTGCTCCAATGTCACCATCGTAGGCTACAGCCAACAACTCGAGAGCTGTCTCGGCGTCAGCATCGAGGGCTTCAACCAGTACTCAATGTTTCCATTGTCATCAGTGGGGACACTATAGACGTTCACGTTCACCCACGCCTCAGGGCAGGAATGTTCGGATAGATTTAAACCCAAAAGGAGGGGTGTAAGCTTCAAACATAAGTCCCATATTGGTAAGTCACTCGTGGAACCACACCAGTTTATTAGAAACTTGGCCGTAAAAACCCTTATGGTGATAGTGTTGGTGAACGATCAACCCTTGTTGAAACAACCCAGTTAAGTCCTTAGCGCCCGGTGGGCTTGGGATGCTAGGGAACGGTCAAAGGAAACCAGTGTTCCTGCAGAGTGTGGCAGGCAAACTTGTACCTGCAGAGTTGATGCAGAGAGCTCGGATTACCTTGGGTACGCGGGAGTACCTCCAGAAAATCTGTGCGGCTAAAATAGCAGAAGATTTGCTCATCGGATTAGATGTTGTAGAACATAACTCGGCCATCATTGATTTGAGGACTCTCGCAGTGAATGTTGGAATGTGTGTGTGTGTGTGCGCGCGCGCGTGTGTGTGTGTGTGTTTATTCCATTTGAAATATTGCAGGAAGAGGGAGGAATCTCGCTAAATGTAGTATCTGTTGCTACACTGATGAAAGTGCATGCAGCATCTATTCTCTCGTGTACCTCAAAACTGTCCCTTCCGGTGGAAGGTTCATAGCTAGTGACGCCCATACGCGATGCCACATCATGTTTAGTGCCAGTTTCTTTCCATGTCACAGCCACTGATGTAAACCCAGCAATCTATGTTAGATGTTAGCCAGGCTCTGGAGACTGAACAGGTGATAGAGTTTTCGGAGTCTGCTCAGACACTAGACATAGAAAAGGCAGGAGGGGTAGATCGGCAGTTAAAGGAGACATGAAGTGATGCAAACCTTCCTGTTCAACTTCAGGATCTTTTTGACAGATCCAGGAAAGAGCTGACTCCCTAGCAAAACAGGGATTTCGTTCTTCTGCTACAGGAATATGTAGAGGTCTTTGCTTTCTATAAGCTAGTTCTCGGGTTTTCAAAGCCACTTAGCATGAAATAACACTGAAGATGTGCATCCTAGTTGAGGAAGACTCCCCAGGACTTTGAACAAGAAAAGCATCTGCTGCCCATGCTGGGGGCAGGTGTTATCCAGCCTTCATGCTCCCCGTGGGGAGCGTCTCCAGTCCTAGTGCGGAAAAAGAACAGTGTGCTGTGGTGTTTGCACTAAAGAAGACTGCACACGGTCACCCTTGATTTACGACTGTCTGGATGCTTTGGCGGGTAAGCAGTTTATGAGCACCCAATATATACCATCAGGATTTTGACACAGTCGGTGGAAACCCGGTTAAGCGCCACTCTCACCGAGATGGAAAACCTCATGGGATTCCCGAAAGTAGTTGCTTTCGGAGAAATGGGTTTCAATGATTCCAAATCTGTAAAATTGGTCGTACAGGAAAAGCAATACCATCAGCTGCTTTCTCGATTCAAGGGTTGCATCAAAGAATGGGATCTGGTTGTTCAGGTGCATGCTCGGGGAAAAGTCGTGCAGGATATCACGACGAGCACCCTGCAGTGCGACACTCTCATTTAAGTCCGCTATTTCTCTGGAAATAAGCAGGAAATGAAGGACTGGGTTAAATGCTTTCCAAATGCCTTTCACCATGCCCATGTTGGGAAGAGTCGCGAAGGGGCACAAGTTTGCTTTTCAGGCCATGCCCCGGGAACGACTTCTACTGGAATCGGACAGCCTCATCCATTGAGGGCCAGGGAAGTTCACCACACCATACAAGGTGAGGGACGCAGGTCTGCGGGTGTAACGATCTTCGGCGAGCCTTGGAGGACCCCGTTGCATCAACAGATTCTGCAGGACGCAAGCCGGTTCTTCAAGGTTCAGTTGATGGTGGGCCAACTGTTCTATACAAGGCAAGGGTAGAAGGACTCCACAGTCAGTTTTCTGTGAAAGCAATTCTTGTCTTGTCATGATTTTGGTCAAATGGGTTGGGATTTTATCGTTATTTTCAGAGAAGTAGGAGTGTTTCTGTTAGGATTATAGTTGTATGTTTCCGCTTGTTTCATCGTAGGTGCGCCCAAGACTTCTAGCTTGTTGGTTCAAAACGCACCTGGTAATAGAACGAGTAGATGGATTGGCGGTAGGACAGCTGGCTGACCCTCGTTCTTTCTTTTATTTTGTTTAGAGAGGGTTTAATATGACAGGGGAGAATGTGGTAGGAATAGACTGTCCCGGTTATCTTCATCGACCATACGATTGTCGCATGGTATGGCAAGTGCTAATTCACTTTTAATTATAAAAGGAGGAGCGGGAAATTATCAGTACACCGAAAGCCATTAAACTGCTACGAACATTGATATATCAACCAAAAGCCAACAGACTTAAAACTGTATGTGCTCCAGCATTACCTCATGCTTTACGAAACTGCGAGATTGCTGGTTATCGTGGTTAGAAGGTGTTGAAGGTGTTTGTGGCGGTAACATTTGGCTCTGCTCACGGGCACTCCACCGCACATGAACGTGGCTGATATTTAACCTGTTGACGGTCCCTACAAGAGAGGTATGTCCATTACGAGTAGTTTTAGCAAGGTATTCACTTCTGTACGGAGTGATCGGATGTAAGATTGGGCTGAAAGTAACATTTAATCGGGGAAGAACAAGCCGGTTTCAGAGAAGGTTTTAGACAATATATACTGTTTTTGTTCCTCCCTCTGTAATACGTAGATAATTATCAAGACACATGAAACTAAATGCAGCTTTTGAAGGTTTTAATAAATCATTCGACAGTATACCTAAAAATGTTCAACTGACTTGCCCAAGTTATGAAACAGGCAAAATCATAATTTGAGAGCTTGACATTCGACTGCAAGTTTGTCTCTTTCATGAAACATGCAAATGCAACAGAAAGTGATGTCGATTGACTTCCTTTAAAAAAAAGCATGAACAAGATATTGTTGTACAGGTTTTTTTGTTTCTATTGAAGTCATATTCAATCTTTGATGATTTTTTTTCTCTCTGCGTGAACCTAGAGTTGTAATCACTATGCATTTGATGAACAGTTCTCTATGCATCTGTCTAACGTATTGAATTGGTTTTGGCATAATCTGCCACATACTTTGCTGTTTATTTGTCTCCATTCAACTTGTTCCCCAAATGGCAGTGCATTTGGGATAATGCATATGGACGAAACGTTATTGACCAAACTGTCAGGGTGTCTTTCAGGGTTGCATTACTGCGCTCTACTGAGCCTTGTGACTGCGGGTGTCTACGACGCCCAGTAACTAGCACAACTTCGGGCAACAAGGAAAGGCATTCTGAAAATGCAAAAGTAAATTTGCGTCCACTGTCTGATTGCAGGACCTTTGGTGCATCGAACTAAAAAATAAAATGTTACATTTGAAAGCGACTGCATGTTCCCTTGGAAGTTAGTGGTAACGAAAAATGAAATATCGTCAGATGTTCCTGGTAATGCGTAATACATCATAAGTCGATACTGTCCATCGCTGAGAGACTACATATCTACAAGGTCGACGACCCGCCACGTTCCTTTAAATCTCTACCTGTGATAGGATGAATCACCGTGCCTGCAAAAGTTTATTTCCTGCGCTTTTTCTCTAGGCACCTTTCACACAGAGATGGTCTGCTTGTAAGCGCAGATGAGAAACGCCTGTCGTTGGTGGCGTTATTGGACCTCAGCACCGCGTTTGATACGCTGGACCACTCCATACTCCTCATACGCCTGGAGCTGTCGTTTGGAGTTCACGGTATTGTCCTGGACTGGTTTTCGTCTAACGTTCGTGGTCGGTCACAGCCCGTCATTGTTGATGGCGTTTTGTCAGCCCCATCTCCATTGATTTTTGGTGTCCCGCAAGGCACGGTCCTAGGACCAGTTTTGTTCACTCTGTACTCGCAACCCCTTTCAGATGTGATAGCTAAGCATGAGTGTGATTTTCAGAAATATGCAGACGACACAGAGCTGTCGAAGAGCTCAGCAGTCGAGGAATTTCCTTATGTACAGTCAGATATCAAGACATGCGTTGATGATGTACTCGCATGGATGAGCAGCATCAAACTCAAGCTCAATACAGATAAAACTGAAGTTATGCCTGTTGGGGCGCGATCAAGTCTCGGGCTTATCGAGAGTGATTCCACTGTCATTGGGGGTAGCTCTATTCCATTCCAGTGCTCGGTTAGGTACCTCGGTGTTCAGATTGACCAGACATTGTCGATGCGTAAACAGATCAGCAGTACTTGCAGTGCCTGTTTTCTTGAACTACGCCGCATTGCATCCATTCGCCAATATCTTTCTGACACTGCGTGTGTTAGACTGGTCACTGCCAGGGTCACTTCAAGGCTGGATAATTGTAATTCAGTTTTGGCGGGTCTTCCGGCAGAACAATTGAACCGTCTTCCGCGCGTTCAAAACAGCGCAGCACGCCTCGCGCTGAGGAAGGGAAAACGCGATCATGTGACACCCATGCTTAGGCATCTACACTGGCTTTCCGTGAAATTCCGCTGCCAGTACAAAATTGCTGTTTTGTCCTTTGTATCTTTCGGCATCCCTTCGCACATATCAACCATCCCGTTCTCTCCGTTCAGCAAATGAAAAGTTTCTCAAAATTCCTAAACGTAGTACAAAATCTTTTGGTGAGCGTAGTTTTAGTTTCAATGCCCCCTCTGTCTGGAACTCGCTGCCGGCTGGCCTGCGTGACGCACCCACTTTACCTATTTTTAAGTCGCAACTGAAGACTCATATGTTTCGACTGGCTTTTGCTTGATCGTAGGTTTTTTCTCATGATCATGTATGGTGTTATATCCATTATCAAGTCTGTAAGTTGGATATGTGATGTATTATGTGGGCAAGCTTGTTGATGAATGCCTGCGTGTGAATGTGGTTATGTCAGCGCATTGAGTTGTACAGAAGTGCGCTATACAAATGATATTCATTATTATTGTTATTATTAACGCGTAGGCCGACCCCCGACGGATAGAGGCAATGCCTGCTACTGGCACTATAGACGTTATTCACGCAGCGGCCATTTTGAAATCGAAAACGAGACTAAGTCCGCAAATTTAATGGCGTCCAGCGTCTATGGCGAAACCGAAGGCTTCATCATCACATAGACACTGCTGTGTTCCTTATTGCGAGAACGATGATCGATATGACGAGAACTCCAGACTGTCCTTTTTCAAATTCCCCACAGACAAGAAGCAGAAGAAACTATGGATCTGGAAGATTCGTTGTGATCATGGCAACAAATTCAAGGCAACAAGAGCTTAGATTTAGGTCTTGTAAAAGCAAAAAAAAAGTTAAATCATCTAACCAGAACATTCAAGATCCTCATAAAAACACCATATTTGTCATATCTTTTCATCAACTCAACTACACTTCTTACGAAATAAAGTCATTTCTACAACTTCAGATACGAATAAAAGCGACACGGCTTCAGATAGTGCCTCACGAGGAGCGCACATGTTTGTGATGTAAAACGTGACCTTCATTACAGTATTACACTACGAGAAGATACTCCGCTTCGGACCATGCCAGCTTGCGCATTCTTTCCTGAAACGCTGAAGATCTCTCGTCAAAACTGGAAAGGCCGGGATTCTCCGACCCCCCTCTCATCTTTCGATATTTTCTGCCTGTAGTAAATGACATTTATCTGTGAGAAACTTGACTTCTGAACGTACTTTGATAACCACATCGTATTTCAAGCCGCAGCTAGAAAACTCTCAAAAAAAGGTCGCAGATCAGGAGTAGTAGCTGTGCTGGTTAAGAAATCACTTGCTCACTTTGTATGTGTGGTAACCGTGATGTTGACAATATGCTCGCTTTTAGGGTTTCAAACATTACTGATACGAGCATTGTTATTCTGTGCATGTACTTTCTCTCTCAGTAGATTCCCTGTATTACACGGGTAGGTATATAACGTGTAGCGTGACTCACTGAGAAGGCGTTATTCTTCGATGCCAAGAATCCTTCGCGAGGTCGTCCCTAATTATCTGTGGTGATTTAAACGCAAGAGTAGGAAACTGGGATGAGTGAACTGTGGACGTTGACCAGAATAACAATGAAGCTTCTTGGGAGGAGAGCGATACATGTCCACAGGCAGACAAGAATGTCCGAGGATAGTGCTGTCAAGTATTGGCGACTTCCTAACGATTCTGTCTGATTCATGGTTTCTCAGTATTGGATGGATGTACTCATTGTGATTGTGAGGGATGATACACGTTGGCAGTTTTATCAACTATTGCATAATAGATGCCGACTATTGTCATTATCCAGTGGATCTCGATGTTATCGATTGAATAGAAAGCCATCACATGCCACTGAAGATCCGATTAGTAAACAAAAAGTTTCTAGTTTGTTTGTTTAAGACCCAAGTATCCTAAATATATTGGGACTCAGCAACGGCTAAGTTTTTGGGAAGCATGAGTACAGCCGAGTTGGGAGGCATCTAGAGGAGGCCTTTAACATGATAACTTTATTTAACAGGACTTGTGCAAATGTATGGAGAAGAGGATTTTAGTCAACCCACTTAATACCAGACGTCAACCCGTCTGGTTTGATAGCACGTGTCACGCGGGAAAACGTATTACATTTAAGTGGCTCATACAGTTTAGAAAAATTAACTCATTATATTATGAAAAATACCTTAACAATAGGAAATCTCACAAGACATTAATTCGAATTAAGAAAAAGAATCACTTCAACATAGTCAGCAGTAAGCTTACTCACAGTAAAGACACGCGAACGTTTTGGTCCATAGTGAGATAAATCACGAGCAAATATTCTGCTACTGTGTACATATACATACATGGAAAAAGCATTCAGAAAAAGTATCTAGATCATTGCAAAAAGTTCTGTAGAAATGAGTAGGTTAAAGCGGGGCATTTTCAAAAATCATTCTGTTCTGTAAACGAATACGTGAAATTAAACATAATAAACAAATTGAGGACAATAATATCCAATGAAACATACTGACTTTCTCTGGTAACCGCGAAACTAAATATTTTAAACTAATTTCATTATTTACAGTGAACTTAATGCCTTTGGGGCATTAGACCACAACCTAAAAGACATATTTAGGTAAGCTTTATCTAAATCAAAACGTAGAAAATAACTTTTAAATGCAGATAATCACATAGTAGGAGAAAGAAAATCAAAATTTTACTTTTACAGGACATTTCTCTAAAGCAAGGTCCAAAACGACACGATGCAGCCCCAATGCCCCATTGGTAGCCTTCGACAACTCAAGGTAAACAAGTGTAGTGACCAAAGTCTCTTTTAAAACTCTTCTACAAATTCGCGAAAAATGTTAACTTGCTTCAAATTATACACCTTGATTAAATGTCATAGATAAGAGCTATTTGCCTCAGGTTTTAAAGTCTTAAGAATTCTTGAGCCCATTGATATAAAAAATAAAACCCAAGGACCATAGTAAAACCACTTTTCCACTTTTTGACATTGTAGGGCCATCCAACAAGTTGCATGTGATACCATTCAACTAAAAAGTGTATAATTTCCTTTTATTTCCTTGATTTGTATATAATTAATGCAGATACAGTTGTTTTCTTGATATAATGCTACATAATTTGATTCGGAAAGTTGAAGGGCAATATTCCAATGACATTTTAAGGATAAATGTATGGGACAGAAAAAAGATAAACAGGCTAATTTAGAGTAGAAGTGGATGTGTGTTTCATCAGTCCTGTTTTGCCTTGTTGACTTGAACTTTTTCATTTTTAGAAACAACATGTTAAAGTGTGGGGCATTAAGCCCCACTTCATTTTGATTGAATCTCACGGGCTTTACCTTTCTCATTTAAGACTAAGAACAGATCAGAAAGTTTTAACTCTCAACGCTGAAATATAATCAAACTTATCATTATGAACAAACTTAAAAGAAATTCTTTATGGAGGAATAAAAATCATCGAAAAAGCCACAGTCCTTCTCCAAATCTCTATAACATTTTCTCTTCAAAGCAGTATATAGTACACAAAGTATATCATGAAATATAATGAAATTAATGCATGAGCATTTGCCTTGGTGGGTTAAAAAAGCACTGATGCAATTCTCGTGTTCCATTGTTGATCACGAAGTGCACATCAAAATTTGATGTGTGAGGTCTAAGAGGCAAAGTTTTTTCGGACTTTCAACATGGCAGCAATAGAATGGTGTAAACAAAACTTGCACTGTGACTAACCTATTTCCGACTGGGTCAAAACCACACATCGCACACGATAGAAACTAACTCTGGGTGATTGAAACTCATTTTGGAAATAAAATAAGTAAAACTAAAATAATGTGGGGAGTTTTCATCGAAGTGGTCACTTTATGCCCCGCTTTCTCCTAACGACTAAGGCGGTGTTAACAAACTTCACATTTGATGACCCCATGTCAATAACTGAGAATAAAATTTTAGAAATCTGCAGGGCTAGACAACATCCCAGGCGAGTGCTACAAAGCAAACTGTAACAAAATGACATCTTTCCTAACAAAATTCGTCAAAACACGGTGTTTTCTCACGAGGATGGTTCTGATCTATATTTATTCCCATTCACAAAAAGTAGACAAACAAGATCCTAACAACTATCGAGGAATGTCCTTACTTAGCACACTGAGCCAGGCTTTTACGTACATCCTGACTGGAAGACTACATTGTTGGGTGGGGGATGAAGATGTTATCTGCAGAGAGCAAGCAGGTTTCTGAACCCAGTATTTAAGTATTAATCATGTTTTTACTCTTCGTTGTATGGTCCTAAAACATGTGTATAGCGGTCGTGGAAAATGTATCGCAACGTTTATCGACTACGAGAAATATCGACTCAGTTGACAGAAGGCAGCTTTGGAGAATCCTTAAAAAAACTCTGACCTTACATTAAACTGTTACAAGCTGTCTGCAAACTTGGAAGATTATATAAGATGGACTAACATTACGTCCGACTTCTTCCAGTGTCCTGCGGGCGTGAAGCAGGGGGTATTAGAGAGCCCGAACACCACCACCACCACCCCTGCATATCAACATTGTAGCTCTTCACAGCGCATGGGATCCAACTTTTGCCTAATATACCTGTGATATTTCCCTTTTTATTTGCTGACGATGCAGTCCTTCTGGGTCCGCTACAGGCTTACAAAACCAGTTGAACAACTTAATCAATGTGTCTCAGTCCTTGGGTCAACTCGAAAAAAACACAAAAGTGATGGTTTTTAAGGAAATAAGGCCACATAGCTCAGGGGGAGCAATGGTCTCTGGCAGGTAGAAGGCTACAAATAATGATTAACTATGAGTATCTAGGTTTTACTTTCATCAAGACACTGTCCTCAAATGTCCATCAAGCTGACTTAGCAACCAAGGAAAAACCAAATGTTTTACAGAAACTGAACACAATGTATAAAATAACGGGTTTGACTAACAGGTGCAATCACTCTTAAAATATATAACTCAGAAATACGGAGCATGGGCAATTCTCATATTGTAGAACAGTTTTTCTTGCAAAATAATTTTTTTATCTCGACAACCGAACGCCTAACCACGTGGTTTACGATGACCTAGGTCTATTTCAGGATGTACGAGGGCAATCCAATTCTAGCTTAATGGACGTAAAATGCCAGTCAGTAAATTTGCCTTTCGCTTTCGAAAGCATCGGTACCCAAATCTAGTAACTGGGCTGCTATAATAAACAAGTTTGTCCAATTTTGGATCTGCCAACGTTTGGTTAACTGGTGGTGCTGAGAACGAAAAAAAGTGTTTACGAGCATGAAAGAAGGCTTAGAGATTGCTACAATCAAGACTGGCATGATTTTAAAATGACAAGCGGGAGATACTATTGGTACTCTTCACTCTAAACCACCTTCGGATTGGAAGAGAATCTCTGCGCATTTACAATTCAGAGATTCCGTGATGTCTTAGTAAGATTTAGACACGGGCTAAATGATCTGAAGTGTAACAGACAAAGTTTCAACCAGATAATTCAAGACGCCATATGCCCTTTTTGTCATAAAATTGAACATGAGGATTATGTATTGTTAAACTTTACTATCTACGCAGATCTTGGAATGAAATATCTCCAAAAACGTATATATGCAGGGACGTGGTGTACATGTGCGTAACTCACGATCGAATTCACGGAGCACAACATGCATTAGAGTTGTGGCCATGTATGCGTACTACGCATCCAAACTTCAGGAAAATAAACTTTCCCTCAAAACTCAAACACAGCTGGTACTTGTCCAACACGTAGTTGACTTGTCATCTTATCAATTATAAAGGGCGGTTGGCCTAAGCACAATAAAAACGTAAAACGTCTCTCTCGCTCTCTCAATCGATCAAACATTCATTCTATCAACTGCACACTGGTAGATTTTTACAACCAGTCTTTTATATTTATTAAGATGATGCGATCGCCCAATCTCCTTTAGCATAATGACACATCTTAACTGATTCTACGTATGTACAAGAATTGTACGTTTTCATTTTCTTGGCAGATAATCCACATAATGAAATCAATCAATCGCTCGCTCAGTCAGTCCGTAGGTCGATTGGTCAACTATTCCACCAAACTAAACAACAAAACCAACCAACCAACCAACCAAACAAACAAACCAAAGCAAGCAAGCAACAAACCCAAACCAATCAAATCAACCAAGCAATTGACCAAACCAACTACACAATCAACCAACTCTCCCAGATCAACCAAACCAACCAATCACAAATAAACCAACAAACCCAACAATTCAAACAACCAACTCAACCAACCAATCCAGCCTAAGGCCGTCGTACACGAGGCGATTTTACCCTGGCAATCTCGCAAGCGTCATTGTGGCAGCCAATCACGGCTGGCAATAGTGGAGCAAAGGCGGCAGTAGCGCTTTGCCATTGGGAGATATTTTTGTCAGTCCGTGGGTGGCGTGTGGAATTGCGTCGTGTGCGAAGGCCTTAACCAACCAAAGCAACCAACTCGTGAGTCCAGTCAATCCAGTCAGTGAATCAATTAATCTGTCATTCAAAGTCAATCTGTTTTGTTCGAGTTCTTAAAATATTTACGGAATGACCTCGTAATAACCGCTTTTACTCAGTCAAAGAGACTCTGCAGACACACTTTTTCTGTATATGAATGAATAGATATTTGTATTCCATCTTATACAAAGTATTTGTTGGCACTGTTTTATCCACGTGAAGGCGACATGCCCACCTGCAAGTGCCTGGTTTTGTTGAGATACCAGAGGACGGCATTCTCGCTTGTCACGTCCAGGATGGCGGCCAGCTGACCTCGCCACCAGGAGACCAATGCAGGCTGAGTTCCGTTCAGCTGGCGCAAGAAGTGGCCAAAGGCTTGACCCTCAAAGAAGGACCTGGATTCTATGTTGAAGAACGGGTGCAACCAGAGAGTCACGCGGAAACCCTGAGCCTGGAGAGAATGTTACAGCAGTATTAAAAAACAAAACAAACATACAAAACAACAACAAAACACCTCTTTGGACATGGAATCCGATTTAAAACAAGCAGGCATTAACTATCAAATGTTATTATTATATAAATATCAAATAACACAACTGTTTCTGCCTCCAAGACCGCTACGATGTTTAGGAATTGGTCACAAATCTATGTTGAGATTAACTGAGTAATAGAGCAAATGTCACATCCATATTGTTGGGCTCTGAAGGAAGTTTAAGACCATCGCTTGCCAGAATAACAAGAAAAAGAGGAAGGCAAAACACAAACTATAAACCTGCCCTGCCGAGGAACATCACTCGTATACATCATGAATTATTTGACAGGCGTGTGATGTGTTTTCATTTTCATTTTTGTGTTTTTGGCATATATGGTTCACTGACAGCACATTATTGCCCTTTTATTTGAACACGCCATCGGTACCTGGAGCTCAGCTATCATGGCCTTGGCGTCTGGAAATTTGGTCGTGTTGAAGTCCATGTCCCCATAGCGTGGTGTCCAGTCGTCGTCAAGCTCCAGCTGAGAGTGGCTAAAATTGTGGAACTTGATGTCGTTAGCAAACTGCAGCACCTGCATAAAAAATATTTACACCTGCATGTATTACAACAGTCTGCACATAAAATCTTTTATCCAAAACCTGCATACACATAACATGCACACCATGCACAATGTCCACACCTGCCCACATAAAATACACATGCAACGTCACACGCATACACGTGCGCGCGCATGCACACACGATGCACTAGCATGCGAAGCATCTTTCCAGAAACCCTTGCACACATAACACGAACATAACACATAAAACATTGATGCACACAATATCCACACTTGTAAAGTATACACACACAACACTGGTACTCACTACAACTATACATACAACACCCATGTACACAACATCTGTGCAGCACCTATTTATTAAATAACTGCACAAACAACAGATGTACAGCCACAAATACAAAAAAGCACATGATAAAAATTATTTATACATCACTCATTCAAGAAACACCTGTTGTTATGGTTCAGCCTTTATTCCATTTTTCTACATGTATATAGTTTAAGGCATTTGCCATAACGATGTTTTGGCGGGAACAAGCTGAGCTCTGCACTTTTAGACCGGTTTGAACTGGCTGTTTCTAAAATTATCAGTGATGCAACAATGATTTGATTGGTTAAGGATGGTGGCGCATGCACAGTCGAAAAATGCCTGAAAAATATATTCAGTTGACTCTTAGAATGTCGTCATCGGCAGACGTATTTTGAGCAGCTCCATGTTGAGGTGGAACAAGTTAAAGAAATTCTTCAAGTCCTCCCCCAACCATCTCAAAGGTTGTATTAAGAAGAACAGTGTCCTCTACGAATGAAGGTCCAGCTTTGTCGGAATATGACGCTGAGTTTCGTCACATGGAGAAGTTTTGTCGTTTGGTTCTGAGCGCTTGCTGAAGTGTTCAAACCTGTGTCAGTACGGGTACATATGTGTGTGGGTGAACCCCCAGAGGTGTCTATGACCTTTCTAACCTCTCCTTTCAAGGTCTAGCCTTCAGACAGAGTGTGTACTTGTGAATGCCCATTTCTGAGTGGACATCGTTTTTGGGCAAAAGTTTTTGTCGGTGAAAATTTCGAGAATCGTCGTCGCCTATCTGCTTGAACTTGTGAGTAACTTTGGGTCAACTTTGGTTTTGGGTCAGTGAAATTAATCCTCTACCTTTTCAGTCAGAGAGTAGACTGATAGAATTGATTGAAATTTTCATTCATATTGCCTTGAATTCGATTTTACTCATGATTAAGTCTGATTAAAGAAAATAATTATTTGATAAACATTGTGTCACGTCATGCAAACGTGAGACTAGAGTGAGTGAATTAATTATCCCCCCTCCATTAGTGATACCCCTAGACACAAAAACAGAAAGAATTTGAGAATTATGTGAGTTAGCATGGAGGGAGGTGATACCTGTACACACAACAACAATTCACAAAACAATTTTTAAAATAATACCTGCTCACATGAAACCAATACAAATAAGATAGGCGTTCATAATACCTATTCACATAGCTCCTGTCCAAAAACAGCCCTACACATAACACACATGGCGCACTCAATGCACATACAAAACACCTGTGCACACGCCACCTATACACACAAACACAATCTATACACACACCATAGATATATATATATATATATATATATATATATATATATATATATATATATATATATATATATATATATAGATATATATATATATATATATAGATATAGATATATATATATACTAGCCGCTTCGCGGCCAGGCAATGCGCAAAGCGTCAAAGACACATACAAAGCCAAATTCTTCAGCCGCCATTTTGTTCACAGATCTTCATTATCTGACTTTACCTACCCACACACCAACTTTCGGTCAAATCGGAGCACTTTGAGTTTTCGGCGGCCATCTTTTGTGCCCACTTCCGGTTACCATGGCAACGCAATTTCGTTTAACCCCACCATGACCTGACCCCGGCCCACACCTAACCCCATTCCAAGTTTTGAGTAGATGGGAACTCCTGTGTCTCAGGCGGCTTCGCCGCCTTCGACACAGTCGTCCATTGTTTACTCTGCCGCCATTTTGTTTTTCTCGTGACGTAACCATGGTAACCGGAATTTATTTTCGCAGATCTTCATCATCTGACTTTACCTACCCACACACCAAATTTCGATCAAATCGGAGAACTTTGAGTTTCTGGCGGCCATCTTGTTTGTGCCCACTTCCGGTTACCATGGCGACACCTTTTTTTAAACCCCACCATGACCTGACCCCGGCCCACATCTAACCCCATTCCAAGTTTTAAGTAGATGGGAACTCCTGTGTCTCAGGCGGCTTCGCCGCCTTCGACACAGTCGTCCATTGTTTACTCTGCCGCCATTTTGTTTTTCTCGTGACGTAACCATGGTAACCGAAAAATTTGTTCACAGATCTTCATCATCTGACTTTACCAACCCACACACCGAATTTCGGTCAAATCGGAGCACTTTGAGTTTTCGGCGGCCATCTTGTTTGTGCCCACTTCCGGTTACCATGGCAACGCCATTTTTTTTAACCCACCATGACCTGACCTCGGCCCACATCTAACCCCATACCAAGTTTTAAGTCGATCGGAATAAAACTGTTGAAACGTATAAGTGTCACACAGACAGACAGATAGCGAAAAAATATAGAGATATATATAGAGATATTTTGTTTGTGTCCACTTCCGGTTACCATGGCAACACCATTTTTTTTACCCCACGTTGACCTGACCCGGGTCCACACCTAACCCCATACCAAGTTTCAAGTCGATCGGAATAAAACTGTGGAAACGTATGAGTGTCACACAGACACACAGACACACAGACACACACACAGACAGCGAAAATATATATAGAGATATATATATATATATACCACACTTTTCACACACCATCTATATAAACAACACCTGTGCACACACCACCTATATACACACAACCTATACACACATCACACGTGTACACCCACCACCTGTGCACACACCACCTATATACACACAACCTATACACACATCACACGTGTACACCCACCACCTGTGCACACATCACCTATACACACACACCACCTATACAAAACACACTTGTACACACTCCACCTGTACACACACACACACCACCTGTACACACACACACCACCTATACACACACCACCTATGCACACAATACCAGTACGAACAACACCTGCATGCACACCATCTATACACAAAACACCTGTATACATACAATACCTGCACAAACAACACCTGTGCACACACCATCTATATACACAACACCTGTACACACACAACCTATACAAACAATACCTGTACAAACGCCTGTACACACACAACACCTGTACACACACCATCTATACACACACCATCTATACACACACACCTGTGCACACACTACCTGTACACGCAACACCTTCACACATACACAATCTATACACACAACACCTCTACCCACATCAACTATATACAAAATACCTGTACATACAACACCTGTACACACACCATCTATACACACAACACCTGTACACACTACCTCTATACACAACACCTGCTCACACTACACCTGTTCAAAATTTACCTTTACACACACCATCAATACACACAATAGCTGTACACGATGCCTGTACACACACAATCTAAACACACACCACCTGTGCACACAATACCTGTACACAGACTACCTTTTAACTCACAACACCTATACAAGTACCACCTGTACACACACACCACCTGTACACAAAACCTCTATACACACAATACCTGCACACAGTACATGTACACACTACCTATACACACAACACATGGACCCACAACACCCATAGACACAACACCTGTACATACACCACCTATACAAAAACCACTTATCTACACAATACCTGTACACACAATACATACACACACAACACCACATATACACACAACACCTGCACACACCAACTATAAGCACAACACCTGTACACAAACCATCTGTACACAAACCACCAGCACATACACCACCTGTGCACACACCACCTAAACACAAGTCACCTATGCACACAACAACTCTACTTACACAACATCTGCACACACTGCCTGTACACACAAACCACCTATACACAAATCGTCTGTACACACAACATCTATACATGTATCACCTATGCACTAAACACATGTACACACACCACCTATACAAAAAACTATGCACACAACACCTGTACACATACCACTTAGACACAAACAATATATATATATATACACACACACACACAAAACACCTGCAGAGACAACACCTGAACACACACCACCATCTATGCACACAACGCCTGTACACACACCACTTATACACAAACCACATATGCACACTCTCACCTGTATACACACCAACTATACATAAAAAGTACCTTATACCTGTACACACAGCATGCTATACACACACCAACTATCACACAACATCTGCGCACACAACACCTGTACAAATAACACACACACACACCCCTATCTGTACACAACATCTATACACACAACACCTGTACACACACACCTATACAAGAAACGCCTATACACACAGCACCTGTACACACTCTAGGTAGAGTTTGTAACCTCTTCGATTATGCCATCTGCGAGAATTTGTTCAAGCTCCTTGATTTTTGTCGTGGAGTGGTACAGGAACCCTCCTCGCAGTTTAATCTTTACTGGTGTACATTGTACAGTTGGCAGTAGGATCTCATTAACTCTTTTCACAAAGATGAAAATAGCTGCTGTCTGACGACTCAGTAGACTGTCGATGTTGTCGAGAACGAAGATGACGACGAATTCATCGTGCAATGTGGTCTGGAACTTTCCCAAGGTTTTCAACTGGCCTCCAGGTCATCTCAATGTCACTTCGGGGGCATATGAATAGATGCAGTCTTCCCACTTGCTTCCACGTTGCTTTTCTGATAACACTGACGTCGGTGCCCGTATCTATTTTGATTTCAGCAAGCTTTCCTTCTACCTCTAGCATCACACGCCAAGGCTGGTCATTGCTGTGCACTGACTCGATACAGAAAGTGCTGTCTGGAGTATACACAAAATATATGTGACAGCTTCCCGACTTTGTATTCTTCCAGTTAGAATTAGTGGCCCTGAGAAGGACCGTGTTAGCGAGCCGTTGTAATATGCGAGGTGATCCCGCGGTTACGTCTGGTGCCTTCGGGCGCGTTGTGGTCTCGCTCCTCAGGTTCGGCTTGGTTCTGGTGGTCCCGTTGGGTAATCGACTTGACGAGCTTTCGGAGACTCCTCTCCTTCTTCGGGTCGTACAGTGGCGAGAGACTGGGCAGATGGGGTTCTTATAGGCGGAGGTGGAGAGGAGCTCACGCCTTGATGCCCAACTCAACTGATTAGCACGTGGAGCACGTGCGAGGGGCGACTTCCTCACTTGTAGTGGGTCATGAACCCCAGGTCACGGTTGAGCCCGGCATGGTGCGAGATGAACTTCCTAACAAGTTGTTGCTCCATCACGCAACACTGTCAGGTGTCGTGAAGATTCCCCAACAGCACGCTCCGGAGTTTGTCGGACGCAGCGTGTTGAGGCAAGTTGAAATGCTCCCCCACGGGTAGAGGTGATCTAAAAAACAATGACTGAAGTCCTCAGTGATGTAGACGGAGTCACTGTCACTTTGATGATATACTTTTGTTATAGCAGGTCAGCAGCAGACCAGTGGAAAAGACATGCAATGGAATCGCAGAAGTTGGATTGACACTCAGTGATAAGAAATGCGAGATCAGCAAGAGTGAACTTTGCTTCCTAGGACATCTCATTGATGCAGCAGGCATGCATCCTGATCCAAACAAGATTAATGCCATATACCAGATGTCAGAACCAACTAATGTCAATGAACTAAAAAGATACCTGGGAATGGTCAACTACCTTGGCAGGTACCTCAGTGGTTTGTCAACGACCATCAAGCCGTTGACTGAACTGTTGTCGATAAAGAACGCATGAATATGAGGTCCAGAGCAGTCAAAAGCACTTCAGCAGTGAAAAATTTGCTGACTTAGAGACAACTCTCATCTACTTCGATCCAACACGGCCAACCACAGTAGCTGCAGATGCAAGCAGCTACGGCATAGAAGGACTACTACTTCAACAAAGCAAAGGTGAACTTTACCCAGCGACGTTCTGTTCAAGAATGCTGTCATCTGCAGATACGCGCAGATTGAGAAGGATTTGCTGGCTTCTGTGTGGGCGTGAGAACGCTTTCAGCAATATATTGTGGGACTTAACAGTTTTCACAATATACAGACCACAAGCCTCTAACAAGAATCTCGAGGAAATACTACTCAGATGTCAAAGGATGCTGATCAGAATGATTAATATTTAATCCTTTCGCTGTCTACCAGCCATGCAAAACTATGGTTGCACCCTACGCACTGTCCAGAAGTCCACTGCCTTCATTCGACGACTACAAACAGCAAGATATTGAGAAACGTGTCAATGTCATCAACTCATCTCAGCCAGCATTAGATTAAAAAAATGAGTCAAATCCGCTAATAATTACCTGAAGATGTTCACATCAAAGCTGCCATGGTGTATACAACACATGGGTGCCCGAACACAATGAAAATGTGCAACTAGCGGCAAGAGTCATGTATGCTGTTCATGGTGAACTCAGCATCGTGGATGATCTTCTATCGAAGTTTGGCATAATCGTCATCCCACTCTCCATGAGAGAGGAAAATATGACTAAGATTCACGATGGGCATCAAGGAATCGTGTAATGCAAGCAGAGAGCCAGGCAATTTGTTCGGTGGCCTGGAATATTAAGAGACATTAGAAACAGAGTGGCTTCAAGTGAACCACTAGTGCCATCACTTTCTGAGAGACCCTTTCAGCGAGTGGCAGTAGACCTGTGTGAAAAGGACGGAAAATAGTACCTTGGCTGTGTTGACTTCTATTTCAGGTGGATTGATATTCATCCCATTCCAGGTCATGTGACGTCATTAACAGTCATCAACAAAATGATGGCTAGTTTTGCAGCAAACGGAATTCCTGAAACTGTCATTTCAGACAACGGTCCTCAGTTCACATCAGTAGAATTCCGTACATTCGCTAGACAGTGGAAAACTTTCGATGATGAATATGTGTTTCTGTTTCATCGTGAATGACCGCCTTAAACACACAATCATTAATGAGTGTGAAGGGTACAGCTCATCAGTACTGCATCTGTGTGACATCTGAAAGGTACACACATCGGAAATACAGATCTCGATTCCATCGATCCATGGATCTATATATAAATGGATGCACATCTTGAGGTCAAGGTCATTTTAGTTCCTCTCAAGGCCAATCGGTAGAAGTTGGCTAGGCGCACTTCCGGTGGCCTGTTCAACGTGCGATATGCGGTGGCGGAGAACTCAGTTGTGAAAAGAAAATGCCCAGTAGGTGTGCAATTGTAGGCTGCAGTACAAATTCTGCGAAATGCCGAGGTCTGTCATTTATGAAACTGCCGAGACAAGGCGTGAGCGAGGCGCAAGACCGATGGCGTGCAGACGTGATACGTGTCATCGACCGGATTGACACTTTCTTCAACCCAAACAACGCTATGATTTGTTCCCGACACTATGAACCAGACTGCATCACATACGGTACGTGCGATTTTCTTGCTACCCAGTACTTAGTAGAGCTTATGGTGTTATATATTTGCAAATTGACCATTGAAATCCTTCCTCTTACTCTCACTCCGGCACTGGGCACTACACGTGTAGCGTCCATAAAACAACCGCAACAAATCGGTTAAAATGTTGTGGCAGGGCTTCCTACTTAATGAAAAACTTGATAGAGACACAAAGACATCTAATCACAGCTGCAACTCAATAGAAGCCTTTAAAATAAATTTAATTTTACTCACAATAAGCTGCGTGACAATCTGATCAATATTGGAATCCATTGCTGCAAAGACGCCGGAAGTGAGCCTAGCCAGAATTTGATATTTGACCTCTGGCAGAACTCTGTAATTGGCTGAAAGAGCCCGTGAACTCAAGATGTGCATCCATTTATATATAGATCCATGATCGATCACAGGGTATATCTGCAAGCGACAAACGAGCGCCGGAAATTTTAGATGTTGAATTCCTCATCAATGGACCATATACTATGCTGTGGACTGTTACTCGGTCATCGGTAAATTTTGGACTAGACCAGATGTCGGCGATAGTTGTGTTACAAAAATGTTCTCCATAGGGAGGGAGGAGTGATACGGTTTGCATGATTCACACTTTCACTTGCCTTTAACTAACATTGCTAGCCTAGTATTGACTGGGTGAACATAACTGTGCTCCCTTCTTGGGAAACACAAGTCTGGTCCCTCCTTGGGAAACACAAGTCTGGTCCCTCCTTGGGGAACACAACTCTGGTCCCTTCTTGAGGAACCCAAGTCTGGTTCCCTCCTTGGGAAACACAAGTCTGGTCCCTCCTTGGGGAACACAAGTCTGGTCCCTCCTTGGGGAACCCGTCTGGTCCCTCCTTGGGGAACACAACTCTGGTCCCTTCTTGAGAAACCCAAATCTGGTCCCTCCTTGGGGAACACAAGTCTGGTCCCTCCTTGGGGAACACAAGTCTGGTCCCTCCTTGGAGAACACAAGTCTGGTCCCTCCTTAGGGAACACAAGTCTGGTCCATCCTTGGGGAACCCAAGTCTGGTCCCTCCTTGGGGAACACAAGTCTAGTCCTTCCTAGGGGAACACAAGTCTGGTCCTTCCTTGGGGAACACAACTCTGGTCCTTCCTTGGGGAACCCAAGTCTGGTCCTTCCTTGGGGAACACAAGTCTGGTCCCTCCTTGGAGAACACAAGTCTGGTCCTTCCTTGGGGAACACAAGTCTGGTCCCTTTTTGGGGGAACACGTCTAGTCCCTCCTTGGGGAACCCAAATCTGGTCCCTCCTTGGGGAACACAACTCTGGTCCTTCCTTGGGGAACCCAAGTCTGGTCCCTCCTTGGGGAACACAACTCTGGTCACTCCTTGGGGAACCCAAGTCTGGTCCTTCCTTGGGGAAGACAAGTCTGGTCCCTCCTTGGTTAGCACGTCTAGTCCCTCCTTGAGGAACCCAAATCTGGTCCCTCCTTGGGGAACACAACCCTGGTCCTTCCTTGTGGAACACAAGTCTGGTCCCTCCTTGGGAAACACAACTCTGCTCCCTACTTGGGGAACACAACTCTGCTCCCTACTTGGGGAACATTCCTCTGGTCACTCCTTGGGGAACACAACGATTGTCCTTCCAAAGGTCCAACGTAAATTTTCGACATTCTTGACGTCAAGGAAGACACTGTTTTCTAAAGACGTCAATGACAACAACATTTTCTAAATAAAACGACCTTTTTTGCGGAAACAGTCTCTTTCTTATTTCTTGGTGTCTGCCTACCCACCAGCCTGCCTACCTGCTCTGCCAGTATCATGGGAAATTTTACAGTTTACTCAAAATTTCATGACGAGTGTCTTTCGTGGCCCATTTTTCTCATGACATCCTAGTCTTCTTACCTCATCCTCTATTTCATTCCCCTTCACTTAGCCTGCCTGCAAACTAAATTCTGTAGAGGACTCACGATCGTTGTTATCGCACTCTCATCTGTTTATTTGCTCTTACTCATTCACACTTACTCGCATGCTTATATTGCGGCACATGTAAAACTTTGTTGTGTCTACTAGAACCGACTCGGTTGTCTCAAAATAATGCGAAGCGATGTCCTGTGATACTTCAAAAGGGACGCCGCCTTAACTACACGAGTCCTCTGTGGAGGGGATTCACGTCATAGCAGGAAACTTTTATAATGCGCTAGCATTTTTCAGCACTTTGCAACAGGTGCATAGACGCTTGATTCTAGCAAAGGTGTCCTGACTAGGTCACACGTGAAATAAAATGCCGGGCCGGACCGACTGAACCTCTAATGGCCAGTGTCCAGCTTATGAACCTAATGAAACGAAGTCTGTAATACCGCATGTTAAGGGCAAGGATACAAAACCACTTGTGATGTTCTTTTCCACAAGAGTCACGTGTTAATCGAGCAAAGCTATTAAAAGAAGAGCAGATGGTACTGATTCTGCGGTGAGTAATTCATTCTTTGTATGATGTGTTTCTTTTCCAGCCAAAGTAAAGCTCCCAGCTTCTGCGTGAGTTGTGATATACTTTTCCCATGAGTTTATTCACTGAATGTACATTTTTTTCCATGCAATGAACTATCTCGAATTGTAATGGACCGATAATCTGCACAATAAACTGGGTGGTGGTGGTGCTGGTTCGTGGGTGGTGGTGGGTGGTGGTGGTTGGTGGGTGGTGGTGGTTGTTGGTGGGTGGTGGTGGTTGGTGGATGGTGGGTGGTGGTGGGTGGTGGTTGTTGGTGGGTGGTGGTTGTTGGTGGGTGGTGGTTGTTGGTGGGTGGTGGTTGTTGGTGGGTGGTGGTGATTGGTGGGTGGTGGTGGTTGGTGGGTGGTGGGTGGGTGGTGGGTGGGTGGTGGGTGGGTGGATGGTTGTGGGTGGTTGTGGATGGTGGTGGGTGGTGGTGAGTGGTTGGTGGGTGGGTGGTGGTGGGCGGTGGTGGGCGGTGGTGGGCGGTGGTGGGCGGTGGTGGGTGGTTGGTGTAATGGGTGGTGGGTGGTGGGTGGTGGATGCGTCGTGGGTGGGTGGTGGGTGGGTTGTGGGTGGGTGGTGGGTGGGTTGTGGGTGGTGGGTGGTGGGTTTTGGGTTTTGGGGTGTGGGTGGTGGGTGGTGGGTGGTTGGTGGTAGTGGTGATGGTAGTGATGGTGGTAGTGGTGGTGGTAGTGGTGGTGGTAGTAGTAGTAGTGGTAGTAATAGTGGTGGTAGTGGTGTAGTAGTAGTAGTAGTAGTAGTAGTAGTAGTAGTAGTAGAAGTAGTAGTAGTAGTAGTAATAGTTGTTGTTGTTGTTGTTGTAGTAAACGGTCCTTTCATTTTGACCAACAATTCAAAAGTTTAAAGTTCCATTTATTAAAAAAATCTAAGAAATTATCAAACCAAACGTAAATAGTATGTCTACAATATAGCCTGAAGAAAGAGTTTCACGTTGGAAACGTGCCAAACCAGCAGAGAGAAGCAGTTGGAACCCTCTTCCAATTTAATATCTGTTCCCATAGAGCTTTATGTCCACTTTGCTAATTTCTTCAAATGAATATCTGTCGGCAAATGTGCTTCCAAGCCCTTACCTTTCCAGGCCCTGTCTGAACACCTCTGAATTGCCTTTCGTAAGGTTAGTCAATCAACAACATGTAGGAAAAGGAAACTGTTTTCATTAGTGAGCAAAGCACGGCTCGGGTAAGGCACATGCCCTAACATGTGGTACGTTCAAGGAGGGGTTCTCATCCATGGCCGAGTTACCTACAACACACGTGGACGAAACGGCTAACCTGAGACTGGTTGATGTTCTTCTTGTACATGGCCCAAGTTGACCATATTGGAGAACGGAACTGCCGGGAATCCGGGATGCCACGTGGTCGAGGAAGGAATGCGTCACTCAAGAAGTCGTGCATCTGTCTGACATTCCCCGTCTGGCACACTGCACAGCGAGAAGAAACGCAACATGTCTGGCGCGACGTTATCTTTCATTCAAACTCGAATACGTTTTATGCACACACAAAATTCAGGTCTCTGTCCACCTAGACTATAACGGGGAAACGTTCACAGATTATTCAGCAAAAGATGTCCTTATAATCTTTGCATTTCTTATACAACAACATGACTTGTATACCGCTATCTAAGGCAATTGTGTATTCGGATTCTTCATGCTAAATCAAACGTCGCTACAGAAGGCAAAGAACTTCCTTTTTCCTCCTCCTCTTCCATCTTCCAACTTTCTCCATCGCACACCTTCTTTCTCCTACCTCCACCTTCTTTCATCTCCTTTCTCCTCCTCCTCCTCCTCCTCCTCCTCCTCCTCCTCCTCCTCCTCCTCCTCCTCCTCCTCCTCCTCCTCCTCCTCCTCTCCTCCTCCTCCTCCTCCTCCTCCTCCTCCTCCTCCTCCTCCTCCTCCTCCTCCTCCTCCTCCTCCTCCTTCCTCCTTCCTCCTTCTGCTCCTCCTGCTCCTCCTGCTCCTCCTGCTCTTCCTGCTCCTCCTGCTCCTCCTGCTCCTCCTGCTCCTCCTCCTGCTCCTACTGCTCCTCCTCCTCCTGCTGCTGCTCCTCCTCCTCCTCCACCACCTCCTCCTCCTCCTCCTCCTCCTCCTCCTCCTCCTCCTCCTCCTCCTCCTCCTCCTCCTCCTCTTTCCTCTCCTCCTCCTCCTCCTCCTCCTCCTCCTCCTCCTCCTCCTCCTCCTTCTCCTTCTCCTGCTCGTCCTCGTTTTCCTCCTCCTCTTTCTCTTCCTACTCCTCTTTTTCCTTCTTCTTCTCTTCCTCCTCCTCCTCCTCCTCCTCCTCCTCCTCCTCCTCCTCCTCCTCCTCCTCCTCCTCCTCCTCCTCCTTCTCCTCCTCCTCCTTTTCCTCCTCCTCCTCCTCCTCCTCCTCCTCCTCCTCCTCCTCCTCCTCCTCCTCCTCCTCCTCCTCCTACTCCTCCTCCTCTTCCTCCTCCTCCTCCTCCTCCTCCTCCTCCTCCTCCTGCTCGTTCTTGTTTTCTTCCTCCTCTTTCTCCTCCTCCTCTTTCTCCTAATCCTCTTCCTCCTCCTCCTCTTCCTCCTCCTCCTCCTCCTCCTCCTCCTCCTCCTCCTCCTCCTCCTCCTCCTCCTCCTCCTCCTCCTCCTCCTCCTCCTCCTCTTTCTTCTCCTCCTTCTCCTGCTCGTCCTCGTTTTCCTTCTCCTCTTTTTCTTCCTACTCCTCTTTTTCCTTCCTCTTTCTCTCCTCCTCCTCCTCCTCCTCCTCCTCCTCCTCCTCCTCCTCCTCCTCCTCCTCCTCCACCTCCTCCTCCTGCTCGTTCTCGTTTTCCTCCTCCTCTTTCTTCTCCTCCTCTTTTTTCTTCCTTTTTTCTCTTTCTCCTCCTTTTCCTACTCCTCCTTTGTTCTCTTTCGTCGTTCTCTTTCTCCTCGGTCTACTACCTCCGTCGTTCTCCTTCCTTCCTCCTCCTCCTCCTCTTTCCTGCTCCTACCCCCCCCCCTTCCTGCTCCTCCCCCCCCCTTCCTCCTCCTCCTCCTCCTCCTCCTCCTCCTCCTCCTCCTCCTCCTCCTCCTCCTCCTCCTCCTCCTCCTCCTCGTCGTCCTCCTCGTCTTCCTCGTTCTCGTCTTCCTCGTTCTCATCCTTCTCGTTCTCGTCCTTTTCGTCCTCGTCCTCTCCTCCTCCTCTTCTTCCTGCTCCTTCTTCTCCTCGTCCTCCTCGTCATCTTCGCACCTCCTTTCACCTCCTTCCTCCATCCACCTTTTCATTCCATTTTCTCCTTCCTTATTGTGCCTTTACCACCTCCTTCTTCCTTCAAATAATAGGAGTCGGCGGTGCAAATAGTGACATGAGATGATGCAAAACGGCTAGCACTGAAGAAAACCTATTCCACATAAGAGCTTGAAAAGAAATCAAATCGAGATTCCCCATGTGACTTTCAAAGTCTGCAGCTGTAGCTCGGAAGTCATTCAATTCGTTTTCAATGATTTTGAAGCATAGTTATTATTTTGAAGCATTTATTAGGTAGTAAAAAAGATGTCTCCTTTGTTGTGGTTCGGAGCGCATGGTTTTGGTGAGAGCATAAGAGCTTCTATGTCTTGCTCGCCTAGAAGACCGTCAAAGATTATCCATTATTGGAGGCGTTTTTCTACGTAAAAAGCTAACGTTCAAAGTTCTTTTCAGTGAAAACAAAATTGACGGAAATTGTGCATATGCATTCTGGCCTTAAGGAAGAAAGGTGTCTCGGTAAGCAGGAGCAAGACGGAAAAAGGAAGCAGAAAGTGAGAATATTTTAGCAGACGAAGTTACCCGTGTAGTTCAACTCAGGCATGAAGCCCACAGGCGCGTTGTAGGGGTGGCCCCTGTACTTGGCCTCCAGGCACAGGAGTCCGTCGCCTCCAGAGTTCCAGCTGAGATAGAGGGGCACACGAGGGGCCACGTGTACACCCAGCCCGAGCGAAGATAGAAAGTAGCGTGCCAAAACGCCGCCATACTGACGAGCGTAGGAGTCTCCTGCCACGTAGGGTGCCAAGGGCCGTGAGGCAACCTGCAGGGGCCAGGGCTGTTGCCAGTCTTGGAAACCGCCGTACCAATGCGCGTCATCAAGAACCACACAATCACGCAGTGTCTGTGTTGCGCAACGCAGTGTACGCCAGCTAATATCAACACAGGAGACCGATCCCTCCCGTCGCCATGACAGCAGAAGCTGCGGAGAGAAAGAGGGTGAGAGAGAGTGTACAATACAATGTGTTATAGATAGGACATCAAGGAAGCTCTTTTGATGAAACCGTTTTAGACTAAATGTACCCGTTCTTCGAAGTACTTCCTATGGAGGAGTTGCTAATAATTGGCTTCGTCTCTGCAAAACATAATGAACGTACATTGCCACTTGTCGGGTTTTTTTCATTTAATGTGCCATCGATTAGATACAAGTAGCCTATTCTCTTTGTTTTCTGTAAATGTTCTTCTAGGTATTTTAATCATAATAATAATAATACAGACTACTTATACGCCCATACCTTCACTAATAGGCAAGCTCATGGCGTTTACAATGAAAATTCTACATTCATACAAAGCATTCCCACACTCGCACACTGTACAGTTGAAAAAAATGGAGATAAATATAATACAACTATTTAACCTAGCAAGCAATACACAAAAACACGAAACATTAAGGAGGCGCCTTGTGAGGCACCTCACTGCTCGTTACGAAAGACTGATTTTATCCTTAAATCATCAAATTTACGACAGTACAGCAAGAAATGTTCCTGGTTTTCATGGGCATTGTGGCAAAATGGACAGCACCTTTCGTCTCTATCCGTTATTGCGTATTTTCTGTTCATAGAAAGCTCATTTATATTGCATCTGAATCGGATAAAAGAATCTCTAAATTTCTTGATGTCGATGTAGTCTACATATTTTTCTGGTTCAAACATTTGTTTTAATTCTCTGTACATTCGGAATCTTTCGCTCTACTGTGCCATTCCTGTTGGTAACAATCTCGTAATCGTTGCTTAAGGCTATGTACAAAACTTTGTTCGTTTACGACCCCTTTGTTGACCCATACATAACCAAACCCTAATTCGCAAAGTCGACTTTCAATCATTTTTGTCCAGTTAAGTTTAGGAGACACCATATTTGCAAGCATGCAGTAAGCCTGTTTTGGGAGTCTATTTTCTGGTAATTTGATGAGCCTTAACCAATATTTGATAGCTTTGATAGCAGAATTAATAAAAAGAGGGTATCTTCCTAGCTCTCCATATACCATACAATTGGGTGTTCTACTGTCAAGATTTAAGAATCTCTTACATGCAAAGAGGTGTGCTTTTTCAACACTGTCATGTCTTTGCAGACCCCATACCTCTGCGGTATACAGTAGTGCAGGTAGCACCTGCGCATCAAACATACGAAAGTATATAGACATATTCATACTATGAAGCTTCCACATGACCTTTAGCAGTTGGGCTATCTTTCGTTTGGAATTTGTACCTTGATCATTCAGAGCCACCGTGTTCGATAGTTTAGTAGTAAAAACATAGCCAAGGTACTTGTACTTATTGACTGTCTCGATCTCATTGTTGCCAAGAAACCATTTCTCCCCTCGTCCAAGACACCCACCCCGTCGAAACACCATTATCTTTGTTTTCCTTAAATTAATGCGCAAACCAAACTTTCCAGATATTTGAGCCAAGTTATCAATTTGGCATTGTAAGCCTACGGGTGTTGTTGACAATAAAGCAATATCATCAGCAAAGATAAGGAAGAACAACTCTGGCATTCCTGGCAAAAGCTGCACACCATGCCTTCCTCTCGCACGGACTTGGTCAGCAATAGCTGTGATTAGGAGAGAAAAAATTGTCGGACTCTCCAATGCTCCCTGCCTTGCTCCAACCGGACAGTCAAAGAAATCCGAGATGGTGGAGTTCCATCTCACACATGCTTTAACTTGAGCATGTATTGCTCTGAGCATTTTAATCATTTTAGAAGAAAGTCCGATATTTTGCAAGACATTCCACAAGCATGATCTATCAACAGAGTCAAATGCCTTGGTATAGTCCACAAATGCAACATAGAGCTTTCCACGACCGACACCATACAAATGTTTTGTCGCTATGGCATGAAGAGTGAATATATGGTCGATCGTGGAGTGCTCAGATCTAAAACCGGCTTGTTCGGGACATATCTTGTTTCTCTCCTCAGCCCATTCTTGTAGACGTTTTGTCAGGATCGAGGTAAAAACTTTACTGACAATGCTTAACAAAGAAATACCTCTATAGTTTTGGGGGTCTAACTTGTCTCCAGATTTATACAATGGAATAATGATCGATTTGCCCCAGTCTTCGGGAAAATATTGATATTCATACAGATGATTAAAGAACATAGTCAAAAAGTGGGTTATGTGAGCGCTTGCCAATTTGAGGCATTCGCCAGGAATCTCATCAAGACCAGCCGACTTCCCAGATTTTAATCTATCAATTGCTTGTTTTACTTCCTCTTCCGTTATAGCGGCATCAAGATCGTCATCTACAATGATAACGGAATTGTTGGCTCCCTCGTTATCGCTAATTGACTGATTGCAATTCTGTAGGAGATTTTTGACGTGATTCCCCCATGCCCCGATTGGAATGTCTGGTTGGCATGGTCTCGTGTATGCCGTGCACCTGATCAAAGACCAGAACGATCGAGAGTTTTTTACATTTACCATCATTTGCTTGTAGATTTTTGATAAGTATTTATTTTTTCCCGTATCATGGACTTGTATGCATTTCTATGTAGAATATATGTTTCTTTATCTACCTGGCTTTTATATTTTGTGAAAGCAGTTAGAGCTCTTCTAGCCTGGAGTTTTGCCGCACGGCACTTTACATCGTACCATTTGGGGCATGCATATTTTTCGGGGCCACCTACTCTAATAGATTTTCTCATACAGTCTATCCATGATAGTAAAGTTTCTGAGAATTCTTTTAAGGCCTCCTCGATTGAGCTGCTCAGAGTATATGAGGCTCGCTTTATATATTCTTCAAATGAAGGTTCCAGCAGTTTTATCTTGAGTTTCTCTTCCCTATCCCTATCCCATATGACTCGACTTATTGTTTCCCGTTCTTTAGTATTCTGGACATGTTTGCGTTGTGGGCCTATGTTTGTGTCTAATGGCATATGACTAGAGTAAATTTGATCTGATACATTTAGAGATACAGTGAAATTAGGGCGGCCGGCAGCGAGAAGGCAGTAATCAACAACGCTATTTCCTTGCTGAGAAATAAATGTGAAATTTCCTATTCTGCCGTTGTCAATACAACCATTGAGAATACACCAGTGATTTGCTTTACACGTATCGATTGGTTGGTTGTTCGGTCACAGGATTTTCGATCATGTACAAGCTCAAGACATGGACAATACACTAAGGATTCTTCAAGATCCTGTTCATACAGATCCTCGTTTTCATTCCTTCCATGGACATTCCAAGTACCAGTTCTCGCATTTAAGTCACCACATACTAAAATTACAGAATCAGGATATGTTTGTTGTAA
Organism: Theodoxus fluviatilis; assembly: GCA_034096865.1. Lineage (NCBI taxonomy): Eukaryota > Metazoa > Mollusca > Gastropoda > Cycloneritida > Neritidae > Theodoxus > Theodoxus fluviatilis. The sequence continues at coordinate 3,339 of JAWQFJ010023547.1, read as the reverse complement.
CTGCGATATCATATCTTCCAAAAGAAAAATATTACATTTTGTTTCTTTTCCAGCACAATATGGCGAGTCAATTGGAGGGATGTAGACACAGACCACTATGATGCTAGGAGGAGAAGGCTCTGTAATTCTTATAACTATCATAACGTCAAAATCACACGTTATTCGTGACACCTGATGAGATATGTCTTTTTTGACAAGTACGACTACTTCCCTGGAAAGTCGTCCTCATCTGGTGAGCTTCAGAGCCGGCGAGTGGAATACACTGTAATCATCTATGAATCGGCCAAATTCAAACCATTCTGCTGTAAATGATTTGAGAAGGAAACAAACAGAAAATGATGAAATATAGTCTAAAAAACCTGGCTCTCATAATCTAGCAGCTAATCCTTCAATGTTCCAACAAACAAAGTCACATATGAAAGACTCTGCTACATCTTGCCTGGGTACAGTCTATTTTCGTGGTGTTATGTCTGCGAGGGCCGCGGCCTGACCGACAGGCTGAAGTCGGAGCACCCTTGGAAGGTCGACATCCAGTTTCAGCAGGCTTTCTCAGCCTGCCTCGCCAGGAGCGGGAAGATGCACCCCTACTTGTAGAGGCGTGTTCGGTGCTTTCTTGTGCAGCTTCTCGTCTCTCTACGCTGGCGGCAGCATTCATTCTGTTGTTGTTACTGTTTGCTTTCGCTGGAGCATTGGTCTCGAACGCATCCGTTCTCGCGTCCTTGTAAGCATCGTCTTCAATTTGTTCCTCTGCCTCAGGTGCGTCGTATGTTTCCTGTATGTCTTCAGGAATATTTTCCTGTGTCTCCAGCGGTGATACTAGCCACGGCAGCACTGAACACCTCGTTGCATGGCGGTATGGACAGAGCAGTACTCTCTTTTGTGCTTTTCCCACGTTCATCAGGCACCTGCAAACTGCTTCTAAGTGGGCGGTCTTCACGTGCGTTTTGCTTGACTTGGCTCGACGAATCAGGGTCACGTCCTGCGGAGTCCTCTCAGCGAGTGGTCGGCACGCTTGGTGACGTCATTACCAGGGGGTTGCTCTCCGTTGCATAGTCTGCACGTGCGTTCAGCCCAGGGGCACTAAGGTTCCTTGGATCATGGTCACTAGTGCCGGCAAGGCCGAAAGGTTGTCTTGCGTCCTGAGGCTCGACTGACTGGGGGTCCAAGTTGTATACATGCTGGCTGTGGGATTTTGGTATACTCGGAGGACTTCTGGCGTCGACTTGTGATCTTCCATTTGCCCATCCGTGCTGACTGAGCTGGGGACTGCCCTTTCTATACTCAGGCCGTTTGTCCACGGTGTTAACTTGGATAAGGTTGTTTGTTGGCCTTGTATATCTGTGTTGTCCGCGTGTCTGGGGGTTTCCACGTTGAGCGTCACGTCTCAGACTTTCTTGAGATTCTTCTCGGAAGAACAGCTTATTGTGCTTGTAATAGGCATTTTAACCTTGCTGTTGATAGTCTTGCAAGGTCGAGGTTTGACGCACAGTAAGATCTCCAGCGATTTTGATGCCCTGCCTTCTGAGAGTATCTCTGCCAATCTGTAGCAGCCTGAGCTAGTAGGACCACGTAACAAATTCTACTAGAATCGGTCAACTTCTTCTCTCCTGGTAGTTTGGCTTGGTCTTGTGTCTGTGGACGGTTACGGTTCAGACTTTATTCCATTTTTCTATATTGTTTTAGACGTTTGCCGTGTCGATGTGTTGGGAGGAACAAGCTGAGCTTTGCACTTTGAGACCAGTTTGGACCGGCTGTGTCCAAAATTATCAGTGATGCAACAATGATTTGATTGGTTAAGGATGGTGGCGCATGCGCTGTGTGTAACTTTTCAGTCGAAAAACGCCAGAAAAATCTATTCAGTTGCTTCTAAGAATGTCATTGTGTGCAGACGTATTTCGAGCAGCTCCGTGTTAAGGTAGAACACGTTAACAATTCTAATCCACCCCCCCACCCCCCGACCATCTGAAAGGTTGTATTAAGAAGAACAGTGTCCTCTATGAATGAAGGTCCAGCTTTGCCGGATTATGTCGCCGAGTCTCGTCGCATGGAAGTTTCGTCGTTTGGTTCTGAGCGCTCGCTGAAGTGTTCAAACCTGTGTCAGTACAGGTACATATGTGTGTGGGTGAACCCACAGGTGTCTATGGCCTTTCTATTCTCTCCTTTTGAGGTGTAGCCTTGAGAGAGAGTGTGTACTTATGAATGCCCATTTCTCAGTGGACATCGTTTTTGGGCAGAAGTTTTCGTTGGTGGAAAATTCTAGAATCATCGTTGCCTATCTGCTTGAACTTGTGAGTAACTTTGGGTCAATTTTGGTTTTGGGTCAGTGAAATTAATCCTCTACTTTTTCAGTCAGAGATTATACTGATAGAAGTGATTGATATTTTCATTCATATTGCCTTGAATTTGATTTTACACATGATTAAGTCTGATTAAATAAAATCTTTGATGAACATTGTGTCACGTTATGCGAGCGTGAGACTAGAGTGAGTGAATTAATTATCCATCCCTCCAGGAGTGATAGCCCTAGACACAAAAGCAGAAAGATTAGAGAATTGTGTGAGTGAGTGTGGAGGGAGGTGATAACATGAAGGCTCGTTCGATGATTTTTTGTTTCATAACGAGAAGCAAAAGTGTCGATATTTGTTCATCAAAAATTGATTTGATTCAAAGCCATTGGCAGCTTCTATGATTGATGTGACGTGAATCTTTCTTAGAAATTGTGTTGTAGCAGTGATAGGTCATTTGTTCTATTGGCGTTTGAATGAATTAATTGCATGTGAGTGATTTGGACTGAGTGTTTTCATTTATGCTTATTGATTCATTCACCCTTTTGATGATTGGTGGCCACTGACTTTTTGTGTATACTACTGTGCTTGATTTTGTGGATTATTGACCTTGTGTAGACATGGCTGAATTACCTGTTGGTGAGGAAGAGATTAGCTGTTCACCCTGAATAATTTTGAAGGCTAGCAAGAGTGATATGGAAAATTTGGTTCAGAAGTGTGGGATTGAAGTTCCAAACAATGCCTCTAAGACTGATCTCCAGCTAGTGTTACTTGATTATTTGCAGTTTTTGTCCCATGAGAAGGAAAGATCTTTATTGTCCAGTCCTGAGCAGGTCACCCCTTGCCCATCTCCAAACATGGATGAGATAAGGCGGTTAGAGCTAGAATTGGCTGAAAGGAGGTTGAGGTTAGAAATCAAAGAGAAAAAGAGAGAACGAGAGGAACGTAGAGAGGAGAGAGAACGAGAGGAACAAAAAGAAAAGAGAGAGAGAGAGAGAGAGAGAGAGAGAGAGAGAGAGAGAGAGAGAGAGAGAGCAGAAAGGGAGAAAGAATG
>JAWQFJ010023545.1:57500-59433 GCA_034096865.1 Theodoxus fluviatilis | reverse complement strand
GCACACAAGTGATCGTCGAAGCATCATACAGATAGGATAATAGCGGTCACGAAAATAGAACAAAAAAAAATACGGACTATGCAGAAGTAGGTAAACTGAGAAAAGATACGAGTCAAAGTAAAAAAAGAAGAGCCAATAGCAAGGATCAATAAGAGGGCACGCGGTACCTGGGCATCAGCATAAGATATAGCATAGGAAGAAAGCGTCCCGTTTTAGCAATAAAAATGTGAAGCATAGAAGGAGCGACAAAGAAAGCTCCTCTCCTCATCTTCACCGCGACCACGCCGGCGGGCCGGATTCGTCTGCGCGCGCGCACACACACACACACACACACACACACAAGACTGGCACACAAATACACAGAAAGACACAAAGACATACTTACAGACAGAAACAGACAGAAAGACAGACAGAAACAGACAGACAGACACACACGCACACAGAGACAGACAGACACACAGACACATAGCCACACAGACACACACACATACACACACATACATACATACATACATACATACATACATACATACATACATACATACATACATACATACATACATACACATACACACATACATACATACACATACATACATACATACATACATACATACATACATACATACATACATACATACATACATACATACATACATACATACATACATACATACATACATACATACATACATACATACATACATACATACATACATACATACATCACATACATACATACATACATACATACATACATACATACATACATACATACATACATACATACATACATACATACATACATACATACATACATACATACATATCAACAGAATTTTATTCACCAAAGTTGTACAATATCTATACATGGTGGATAAATACATACACTCGAAATATAGAGCCGTCAAGTATGAGCCCACACTCTATGCCACAAGGAGGGAACCCCAAGGAAGAGAAATATAACAGACTACAACATTTCTTATTTCCCACACTACACTGAGATGGACAGGAGTGTCTTACTGCTGTTAAGCTCACTGACTCAAGGGAGATAATCGAGTTGCAACGGCACATTTCATGTATGAGAGAAATATCTGCAGTGCATACAATTCACTTAACACATTTTACTTCTATATGGGATAGACGGATACAATTTGAATCAATGAAACTACATCATTGCATGGCTGACATCTGGAACTGGCATTAGTCTACATCATGTTTCAGGTCAAGCAAGGTAGTTTTGTAACATCAGCATGTCTGTGCAAACGTCACTGCTTACATTATGATGCTCCACACACACACACACACTTTGTCTGTCTGACTTTCTGTCTGACTTTCTGTCTGTCTGTCTGTCTGTCTGTCTGTCTGTCTGTCTGTCTGTCTGTCTGTCTGTCTGTCTGTCTGTCTGTCTGTCTGTCTGTCTGTCTGTCTGTCTGTCTGTCTGTCTGTCTGTCTGTCTGTCTGTCTGTCTGTCTGTGTGTGTGTCTGTCTGTCTGTCCGTCTTTCTCTCTCTCTCTCTCTCTCTCTCTCTCTCTCTCTCTCTTCTCTCTCTCTCTCTTTCTATTTCTCTCTCTCTCTCTCTCTCCACCTCTCCCCTTCCCCTATCTCTGTTGACAGGGGCGGAATCTTAATCCACTTGGTCACTCATTTAGTTCTCTTGTTAATATTGATGAGTATGCACAAATGCACACTCATAGGAGTCCTCAGCTGAATGGAGTCGCATCCAGCAGGCTTCATCTCCTCCTAATAGGTGGGGTATGGGGTTAGGAATGGGGAGGAGGGAGTGTAGGCACACGGGGAAAAGGGTGGGGACAAAGGAGGAGGTAGAGAACAGTTTCGGGTGAGGATGAAGATGGGGACTCACTGTCAGTGTACCGCAGGGAGTTTCCTCATGGCAGGACCTGTCTGCACCTCTGCTTCCATATGATGAGAG
>JAWQFJ010023545.1:37500-52500 GCA_034096865.1 Theodoxus fluviatilis | reverse complement strand
GTGTGTGCGCGTGCGTGTATGTGTGTGTGTTTGCGCGTGTGTGTTCATATTTGTGTGTTTGTGTGTGTATGTGTTTATGTTTGTGTGCGTATGTGTGTGTGTGTGTGTGTGTGTGTATGTGTGCGTATGTGTGCGTGTACACGCGCTCGTATGTCCGTCTGTTTAAATCTCATGGCATCAGCCCCCCCCCCTTTCTCCCTCTCTCTCTCTCTCTCTCTCTCTCTCTCTCTCTCTCTTTCTCTTTCTATTTCTCTCTCTCTCTTCTTTCTCTTTCTCTCTCTCTCTCTCTTTCTCTTTCTCTCTCACTCTCTCTCTCTCTCTCTCTCTCTCTTCTGCTTTCCCTCGATCCCTTCTTTTCGGCACTTTTCACCATCACTACATTATTGCATGCAGTGTTATATACACGCAGCTATATACAAAACGAATATACGTCGTGGATCTTATATTTCTGTAGCGATCAGTAATACAAAATGGTGTTAACGGATCAATAGCTACCGTAGCCTCCGTACCCGTATAGTGGTAATCTAAATCTGCACCTCGTTTACAGTTCAATATCTACATTTTCATATGCTACGAAAAGCGCGAAGACACGCAGAGGTCTGTGACTGACGAAACTCTATGAAAGGCGATGTCGTTGTAGGATCAGATGGAGATTTGGTTGGCATGTGTGAAGCAGAATACATTTTCTCCGTTGGAACGAAATGCCCTGTACGTGTTCGCGTTAGTGCTATTCCGTATTTATGTTGGCCGCCATCATTTGACATCCAGGGGTATGCAGAGAAAATTCAAAAGTAAAACGGGTCTGCGTTTGCGAATGGCCACAGCCGAGCCTCAGTTCTGGTAACTGAAAGCTGCAGCTGTGACTCCTTTTAATATGGTAAGGAGGGAAGCGAGCGAGTTCCGCTCCATTTGGGTGATACAAGGGCCATAGCGCGGACAGCTTCCGTCCAAGCAGTCCGCGCCACGCCCAAAAGTTGGTGCTGAAGAGGAATATACATGTAGAAAGCGAAAATTCTTGAGAATTGTGTTCCATCTTGTCGTAATCAAAATGTCAAAGGCCCGGTTTGAGCCAGCCAAAGTCCACACGTGTACTACAACAACGAAGATTGTTATTTCTTTTTCAGTCTAATACGTGGAGCTCGCGCTCTGAAAATTTTCACCGTCTTTCAAATGGAGCCTTGTGCGAAGCCGAGCGCGTGATATGTTGTTACGGTGATTCCCACGTATCCCGGCGTTTTCAAAGATAACAAGGACCACTCTGAAAAGCACGGACACAAAAGTTCGTGTCTTTTAGCTTTCGATGAATTGCTTTTATAGTAAACTGCCTAGCGTACAAAGGTTCTCTCGAGGGAAATGTTGACATGAAAAATTCCGATCTCTAATCAAATAGACCAAAATTGTCACTAAAGCTGTCAACATTTCCAATGACAAATTCGATGTCGCTGGTTTTTATTTAGCGAACATTTCACGCGTGCATTAAAATACAGAAACCACAGCATTTCAGTCGCGGATGTATGTTTCGAGAAACGAGCCCCAGGGGATTAAACTTGCATACTGAATTTCGAAATGTCAACGCAACATTCAGAACAGGTTGATGTTTTGCATCGATCATGGAACTCCGTTCACTCATGTGAACAAAAGTCAAAACACAACAAAGAATTGCAGATTAACTGAAGACATTTCCTTTCTTCATCCGCAACCCGATTTTCATCTCGCCTGCTTGACTGACTTAATGGGAGTTCCTCCGTAGAATTGTCGTCTTTAGTTTCTTAGGATGCACAGTTAAGCTGGAAAATGTGGTCGATGTTGCTTCAAATGACAGGAAACGTTGTTCTAGCTACTATGGATTTTCCTGCTCCGCATCCAAGCAAATCTAGATAGGTTCTTATTTCCCATCCATGCAGGCTTCATGGTTGTGACATAGCAGTCGATTTGATTGGCTGAGAAAAAAACCCATTTTGAATCTTTACACGTTCATTATGAAACAGGTCTGTTTCCACAAGATGCCAGCACTTGGGTAAAGTGGCAACTCTCGTCTCTCGTCTGTCATCTCGTTGCGGATGCCGCAGGAGAAAATATTCAGGCGTCACGAATCTTAACGAGTTATTGAAGTTGAAGCTGGAGCAAGTATGCAAGTTGTAACTTTTACAAATCAAAGGAAGAATCAGTTTCAAATAATGCAACTTGCACCACACCTCTCTTTCTCTCTCTCTCTCTCTCTCTCTCTCTCTCTCTCTCTCTCTCTCTCTCTCTCTCTTTCTCTCTCTCTCTCTCTCTTTCTCTCTCTCTCTCTCTCTCTCTCTTATCTCTCTCACACACACACATACACGGATAAACACACACACACGCATGCGCGTACACACACACACGCATGCACGCACACACACGCGCATGCATACAAACACGCGCACACACACACACACACGCAGGCACATATACACGTATGCACACACACACGCATGCACACACACATACACACGCATGCATACACACATACACACGCATGCACACAAACACACGCACACACACATACACACACACACACACGCGCGCGCGCCCACGCACACACACACACACACACACACACACACCACACCACACGCACGTACACACAACCTTCAAAAGTAAACCACTACCATCGCTACGATGCACAAACATTACGAACAGTTTGGAAATGGGAAGATTAAAAAACACACAATAACTCTGCGAAAAAACTCCAGATTTTGTAATGAACTTCCTACAGACTTCAGTGATAGACTCGGAATGCATGGAAAGAGCATGCTTCCGCAAAAACAACATGCTTCCAACTGCGGAATGAAAACATACTGGATACTTGAGAACAATGCACAACGACGGACCGTGTGAAGTGAAGGCTGACTGAACCACGTAACGTCAGTTCTAGACTGTCAGGGATGACGTGGTACTACGTGACCACCGCTTGTCACTAGACTACCACAAGACATCAACTGCGTGCCGAACAAGGAGCTCGGAGAAAGCCTCGAGTGATCAGGAGTGAAAGAAATCGAGGGGTAGGGTTTCACGGAGATAGTGGGCGAACCAGGTTAAGGAGATTTTGCAGCCAAACTCATCCTTCCACCGCTACCAAGCGTCTCCAATGAATGACAGAGAATCTGAGGAGTGGTCCACGCTATAGGAAAACACCAGGACCAGCTCCAACATGACACTTGGATGTCTGCTCGACAGATGAGGAATCGCTGACGGCTTTCTATACCCCAGACCTTCTTGAATCCTGACCTCTTCTGACCCAGAGTAAGAGCCCCCTCCTTGAGCACGCCAGAGTTCACGTCTCGTGGTGGATGAAGCGGGACTCTCTCCTGCTCGGACCCGCGTCCCTTGGTGAACCGTGCAAGTCCCAGGACAATGCCATTGTCTCCAGAGCTGATTTGTCCAGGATCGCCACGACATTGAGTGGTGCCTCTGTCAGCCCTCTGTGGAATGTAATAAATTCTTCTTGGCTTCCCCTGGTCTCTCCTCGTGCCTCGTTCTGTGGGAGTGCCCAGCTCTGGCGCTTGATTCGTTGTGTCGCTGTGAGAAATTAGTTAAATTGGTGACAGCAGTGTACAAGCGGGATTCGATTTATTTGTCGGATGGGTTCTTTAGATCATCGGATGCAATTTAGATCTCTTTCTCTCTCTCTATCTTTCTCTCTCTCTCTCTCTCTCTCTCTCTCTCTCTCTCTCTCTCTCCTCTCTCTCTCTCTCTGTTTCTGTGCCCTACTGTCTGTCGGTCTGTCTGCTCTGTCTGTCTGGTCTATCTGTCTGTCTGGTATGTCTGTCTGTCTGCTAGCTTCGACGTACGCATGCATGTTTGCATGTCTACGTAAGTATGCATATCTGTGCATGTGCATGTGTGTGCGTGTGTGTGTGCGTGTGAAAATACACGTGTACTTGTGTCTGCGTCTGCAAGTGTATAGAAGAGAGAGAGAGAAAGAGAGAGAGAGAGAGAAAGAAAGAGAGATTCATTTCATTTCTGCTGCGGCGAAAGTTCCTAACTGCAATCTACCGCTAGTTACAGGGACTCAACAGAGAGGGACGGAATCCAAATGAGCGCACACAATACGCCGTCTCAACCATCACGGGTACCCGCGACACTTCTGGACGGCGAGGAACCGCGGTGCTGCATTAAGTAGGATTTGCTTCGTCCACCCCACTTGCAAGAGGATCTTACCCACCTGGCATTCTTCCCATACCCGGTAACAGCTGCTCGACTCCACCAGCCACTCCTTGTTCTCGCCCTTGATACCAACAAGCCACACCGGTAATTACACGGTACTTGGAGGAGAACTGTGTGGTTCGGTCTAGCTCTCGTATGAGGGTGTTGAAGCCAGCGGTCTGATGATTAGGATGGGCTCAGCTGTTATAAATATTCAAATGAGAACTTCGACCTAATCCCTCTCGAATCCAAGCCCTCTGTAATTGAGGGGTAAGAATAGATCCACCGCGTCTCCCTATTCATGTGTTTCGTAAGAAGTAAATAACGATAAAAATCAATACTTAATTAGCTCGTACTCTTACCAGCTCACGTGAATTTCGTGATCACTTGCCTTACATAGCCTGCAAAGGCTGATAGACCCTAAAACTCCGTTCATCTTGATCGTCGACTTTGCAAATCCCAAACGCCCAATTTCTTTTGTTGTTGCTGTTGTTGTTGTTGTTGCTGTTTCAAATAGACTCGCGACCTGAATGCCGGTGTCCATACAGTGAAACGGTCAAATTATTTTGAACGTCCATATGTTCCTGTGTGCCGGATTGTGGAGTGCGGGTAGAAAATAAGATTTTCGTCAGAAAGTACATTCATTTGGGTCTCTTAGAAATGCAGGATATAAGGGCAAGCTTACAATGAGTCGTGGTCATGAATGTCGAGACGTGAAAAATCCTACGGATAAGAAATTAAACTTCGTGTGGGCATGCACGAGAGAACTGAACTGAACTGAACAGTACTTCTTCTTCGTATACCAACCGATCAAATGAAGAGGGTAACGGTATCTCAACAGACATGACATGTTATCTCTTACGTCGATCAGCACTACACTGTTTTAGTGTTATATAATATCTTTGGCTTAATATACAACTATTACATTACTTTTCACTTCTCATAACATGTATTGCATTCACGTGCATGAAAGTGAGCGAGCGAGCGAGAGAGAGCGAGAGCGAGAGAGAGAGAGAGAGAGAGAGAGAGAGAGAGAGAGAGAGAGAGAGAGAGAGAGAGAGAGAGAGAAAGATTGTCGAATAGACAGTGTGGTGGATTGCAATGTAGACTTTTTCCACCCAGCAATAAGATCTCTACGTTCATATACATGGCTGATATAGGCACTCGCACACGCATAATCTCTCTCTCTCTCTCTCTCTCTTTCTCTCTCTCTCTCACACACACACACACACATACGCGCGCGCGCGCGCACACGCGCAAGCACGCAAGCGCACACAGAGTTTCGAAAGGAAAAACAGATGCACGATGAGAAAAAGGGGATAGAATAGAGAGAAACGCTCACACAATAACGTCATGCACGAATGCTAATATTTCGCCCTCTCACCTCTTCCCCTTCCCCTCGCCCTTTCTTTCTTTCTCTCCACCCGTACCACATAGTCATTCACTGCTATGTCAAGGGATATGAAAACAATTCTCCTACATCCTCCCAGGGTCTTGTACACTCTGAGTCAGATCAAAGGTCACGGGGCCCCTGTCTTATTTCCCCGACCTTTGGCGTCGGTTTACTTTGAGCAGGTGAGGGAGGCCATGAAATGGCCACAAACAGGTGGAAACCTACCCGGGGTACACCATCCTACCTGTATTGTCTCAGCACCTGCTCAGTTTCTCCTTCCTCTTCACTGCACCTCGAATGGAGCTGACAGCGATTCGAGGGCGTTTTTCGTAATGGATTTTTGTGATGCTGTAGTTTATGGTGTACTTTGTCTTTTGTGTATGGCCTTGTCGACAGGATCGTGTTCTTGACATTGATTTTTACATTTCTTTGTTGCACATGTGATCTTTATTCACCTGGTCCTGGTGAAGGCTTTGGTGTCTTCATGCAGTAAAGATCGAGTTGATGAGACTTAGTTCTTTCCGGTTTGTATTTCCATTCGATATTATGAGCACCGATGAGGTTTCATTTCATTCGTCTGCACACTTTTATCTGGACATTTTTATGCTCTGTTTTTGTTTCAGGATCTTTTGGGGATATCAGTCACACCAGTTTGGACATTCACCCACTTCATCTCCCGCACCTTGGCATGCAATCATTCTGCAGATTTTGTCCTTCTACAGCTCTTCCTTCCTGCTCCTCAGGATTTTCTATTCTTGATATTTTCTTCTCTTCTTTCCCTCGCTCCTGCTGCCGCTTCATTGCTTACCGTGTTCTATTGTTCCTGCCTACGCTCTTGTTATTCTCCTCCTCCTCCTCCTCCTCCTCCTCCTCCTCCTCCTCCTCCTCCTCCTCCTCCTCCTCCTCCTCCTCCTCCTCCTCCTCCTCCTCCTCCTCCTCCTCCTCCTCCTCCTCTTTCTCTTTGTGCGTCTCCTCTTCATTCCGCGTCCATTTCTTTTTCGCACTCCCTTCTCTTCTTCCTCATCATCTTTTTGTTTTCGATGTTATATTGGCGATTTTTACGTCTCGATTTCAAATAACTTTACTCTCTTCACCTTTTAAACCATTGGAAATTTTGATTGTGCTTTAACGATGATCCCAATAAACCCGCTCATAGTTGTCAAGCAACCCAAGGAAAAGTAACGTCCTGGAGACAAACCGTTTGGGCTCAATAAGTCAATAGATTGGATCCGCTCCGCGTTTAGTTCACTTGTTCGTCAGGGCAAACCGTTTTACAGGGAGGAACTCACTTAACTCCGCAGTACTTCCTCTTCTGCAATCAGCAGCGAACTGCGGATCTGTCACAGAGCGCGGGGGGCGGAAGTCTGCTCGTGTCTCGGGGGAAGGCTTTGAGGGCGGTTGGTCGGCCTGTGATCCATTCTGATCTGCAATCTGAACCTGCCCCCTGCTTCAGCCCCTCACACCTGTGCCTTTGGCCGGGGCAGATACGTCCCAGGACCTTGGAAGGTGTTGTCGTTGAGACGCTATCGTAGGTGGTCTCGCTGTGCTCCTTTGTGGCAGCCCGCCTTGATCTCCGCTCTATTACTTTTGGCTTGCGATGACCAGTAAGTCATAGAAGTTTTAATGGCAGCCTGATTCCTCAGAGCCAAGGTTGATATGAACTGGTTTGAGATGAAGTACATCGGTGTGATTGCCTCACTCGAGGACTTCAGTCGCAGCTACGAGTGGTTCGCGTCCTCGAATACAACACTGTTACGAGACCAAAGTGTAATGCTGCTTTGATTGTGGCGGCGTCGTTTCTGCAAGCCAAGACAGCATCTGTGTCGGTAGGGTCTCGTGGCCTATGTCCTCCCACAATGGGCGAACACCCGTGGAGATGCAAGTAAACCCGAATTTAATTGACTCGAATAAACTTCTGTCCTAATTTGCTGAGTCGTCTCAATCGGCGTTCTCGATTTACAGGAAGGCACGCAATTTGTCATGTAGAGCTGTTTCAAAATTTGTTGCTGATATGCCAAGAGGAACTTTGCTGAGGGAGTGCCCTTGAGCGGCTGCAATGAAAATTTCTGTATTCCTCTTTCTCCAAACCAGTGGCAAATGCAGATTACTGTGTAAGCTTACTGAATACGATCCAAGTGAAAGAACCCGATACTGGAGTAAAACTATACGTCGAAAGAACAAATGAAAATACTGCACGCAAAACTGCAATAGATTCATCGGGGTAACAACCATTGATCTGTTTAGGTGTTTATATTTTCGTACCAAAGCATCGCAAAATACTGCATGAATATCACTTCACTTACATAACTCCAACCAAATCTTAAGGACAACATTCATCGTTTTATCTAGGAGTTCCTCTTCTCTTACCAAGGAATTTCAGGATCCCATACGAAAATCAGCCGAATTGCAGCCTCTGTGGTAAACAGTTTTTTTTGTTTCATGTATACAGTATACATTTCCTGAGCGATTGCGGCTCATGCTGACACATGCAAATAGTTTTCATAATAAAAAACAAAACAACAATAGGCATATTGGTAATACATGAAACTGTACAGAAAACCATGTCATTTACTGTCGTGTTTTTCCTCCGTCCAAAGATACACGAGAGCTCCACGTCGACCACAGAGGTCGTTTGCAAGAAAAAAGAATAGAGTAATTTATTCCTGAATAGAGGTATTCAAGAATAAAGTGCCAGTGATTTGTATGCTCTATTCTGGTTGGCTATTCGTAGAAATAAGACCAGAATAGGCCTATTCAGTTTTCCTGCATACAAATCCAGATCTCAACTTAACACCCAGAAAAAAGCCTCGTGCCTTTCCCCCCTTCATCTTATGCTGTCCCGTTATGCGATTGACGGTGTCGGAGTTTAATCACAATTCACCTGGAAACTCGAATAATAAGCCCCATTGCGTGACTACCGGCAATGTATTACCATGATCTCAGCGCGCACATTTTGTCAGATTAACGAGAGATAATGTCTTTAAAGGTGGAGAATTGACCTCGCCGTCGACAGTGTGCGAGTCTGTTCAACACCTCTCCACTTCCTCCCGTTTCTCCATTGTTCCCCAAGCCAAACCTTTCCGTGGTCGGCTCCATTTTCGTCGTATTTTTTCAACTTTGCCCGTGTCCCCCAGGGCCTGCAAGAGCTCTTGTGTTGAGGCCATTGTCCCCGGTGGTGTGAGACACCCTCTCCAGCTCTCCGTTGTTTTTCACGGCCCCCACTCACGCACGCCTGGGCACGGTCCAGAACACACGCCAGTGTCGAATGTCGAGGAGAGCTTCACCTCTCGCCTCTCCTCTCGGCCCACGTGGTTTGTGGGGAGCAAAAACGCTGCAGGGAAAACGGAGTCTTCGGGCGTTGAGAGACAGCCGGGCGTACTCCCTGTTCGCTAATGTTGGGCCTTGTCTCCTAATATCCCTCGCAGCAGACCTGTTGTTGTGGAGGCTTGCGCTGCTCGGTTGAGAGCATTCCTCTACACAGATCGCGTGTTGTCGTTTCATTAGAAACAGCAGTCAGCTCCAGGGGTGCCGGAACGGGTGGGGTTTTCACCAACTCCACCCCGTGGTGTCCGCCAATGCCTGTCACCCCGATCAGACCCGTGTGTCTGCACGGGTAGAATACCCGACCAACTGGCCGGCTATCACTTACGGCAAGGAAAATACATCAGCTCTCTAAAGGCGTTAAAATGGGGACCCGTGTGCCCGAGGGTCACTGAGGCTGAAAATGGTTTCTCACCCCGTCTTTCTGTTTCCACCGTTGTCAGGAAACCCATCTCATGCCTTACGCGTGGGGTAGTTAAGTTTCTCGAAGCGAAGAGGATGAGGGTGTGAGTAGGCGATGAGGATGTATAGGAATAGACAGGACGGTGTTCGTGGATAATCAGGCAGGAAGGGAAAGATGGCGTTGAAAGTCGACACGATCTACGTGTTGATAACGTCTTTGCCATTGAAGTTGTTTTTGTTTTGTTCTTGTCGCCTCCTTCTTCTTCCTCTCGTTTTTCTGTGTTTATTTGACCTCGTGATATCTTGATATTGTATCTATGTGTGCTCTTTTGCCTTCAACTGCCGCTCTTTGTCCATTCTGTTTACATACCGTCATGCGTTTACTGCTTCTCACCCGCTGCTTTTTGCTCGATCGCTTTTCTGTTTTCTTGACTCTGTCTGTACCAGAGATGAGTTTCCCAGACTAAGGACATGCAATCCAAAACAATCCAAAGGGTGTTTCCGTTGTTTGTTTATAATTTAGTGATCGCTGTAATCAAGCAGGAGTTATATTAAAACTAGGACGAAAAAGGAGACTGGTATGGAAAGGCATTTATTACAAAAACTGACCAACTGGACTTCGCGTATAATAACAGTTGACCAGAAATTCCTTTGGATTGCTTAACCATAGGCCTGGAAAACCCGCCTCTATCATTTATCTATTTGTATTTCACTTGTCTATAGATACTGCTTTTTTCATCCATCCATCCTTGTGTAATTTCTGTTCCTTTTCTGTCGTTTCTTCCCATTAAAGAATAAGTTTTTGTCTTTCCTCAACTAGGTTTCCTCCTCTCACTTCACTCCCCCCCCTGCTCTCCTTTATCCTCACTTCCATCCCTATACGCCCGCCCCTGCACTCCACTTCCACATTGTCACCACAACGTCCTTTTGCTTTCTTCAAAGCAATACGTTTTCATGTATCAGTTTATTGCAGGCTTGTATTACCCTACCTGACTGAGTTTTCTATAACCCTCCACGACACGAATTTGATTATCACCGTTCTTTCAAAGAAACGACCTCTTCTGCAGTGCTTTGCCTTTTTGCAAACGTCTTCTTCGCACCAAGGAGGAAGCTAAGTGCATGTCATGTGTACTTTACTTTCCTGCGGTGTTCAGGACAGTCGTGTCGCTACTGTATGTTCCTAACTGAGCATTGTGTATTGTGTCGTAGCAAACCCACAACGGAAAGCCCACTTTTACAACTCTGGCTCGGCAAGAGTCTAAGCTCGATGAGCGCTCATTGACGACATCCATAAAGATTGATTCAGGATTTGTACACTCCCGTGTCCATCCACGCACAAAGGCTTCACAGGCGAATGAAAATGGCCGCCCAATAGAGCTTAAAGTGAGGCAGTTTTTTGTGTGCGAGCTTCAAGCTTGACTGGAGCGTCGAGAAAGTCACTTCGCCATGCCCACTTTATGATCTCCTGTGGTCATCTCTGGCCATCGTGCTTTCACGCTCAGTAAATCATCACTCCCATAAGCGAGTGGCGACCAGCTCCGACGTGAACCTTGTTCCGTCTAGCCCGTCCCACCTGCCCTGTTCGATTGCCGGGTGGATCCATTTAGGCTGGTCTGGTCTTTCACCCATGCTTTGGAATGAGCCAATTCAAGGCCCAGCCGAGCACTGCCTTCTTTATGAGTCGAGAAAATTTTGCGAGCGACGCGCCGCAGTAAAATATGTGGAGGCGCCAAAACGCACCACCGACGCCCCTGACCCGCCAGAAAGGAAACGGGTGGCGTAGGTGCACTCCTCTCACAAAGCAGCACTTGGGTGGATTGTACCCGCTTCTAGCTCCGTGTAAGAGCCGCGTCGTCAATTGGCAGAGGAAGAGAGGGAGAGAGACGGGAAAGTAGTCGACTTCCTCGTACAGCACGCCAAACACAGCAGCCGTGGAACGGTTGACTTCAAACGTGGTCGACCGAGGACTGACCAACGTGTTAGACGAACATTAAATACTCCCCGCTGACAAATGCCCGTTGAAGTGCACGGGTGAACGCACCCTCGGGTAGCTGGTGACAGATTGAAAGCGGGTAGTCACCTCGTGCTGGTGTGAGTGTAGGCGCTTCGGGTGGGACTTGCTGAGCGACTGAGTGACCTCGACTCCTTCCACTTGGATTGTACTGCAGCCTGGCTAGAGAGTATCAGGTGAGTCAGACATTTCTTTCGAACTCACGTTTCTGCTTTCCGTGCGATTATTTACGTCATATCTTGACCGAAAGTGGCATGGGAACATATCGCGTGTTTGCAGTTACGTGGAGTGGGCTTGTTCGTTATGCTTCCCACTGCACTGAAATCTCCGTTGGTCATGTCATTCGCCTTGTTTGGTGCTACTGTGCACTAGGTTGATTATGATTTATGAAGCGTCATGAAGTGGATTCCATGACAAGCAACGTGCCGCGTCGGTGTGCATATTGAGGATGGATTACAGTGCTGAAGGAGTTCCTTCTACCGCGTGCGTTTATTCAAATTCATCGAGTTTAAAGCTTCAACAGTATGACTTTAAAAGTGAATCGAATTTACTCTGTCTGTCATGGGAGAACTGCTAGCTATGTACCCATGAACAATTCTTACATATGACTCACAAAGGGTGGAAAAAGGCTGGCAGTGAACAGGCATTTACAATCACTGGGGAATCACGAGCTATTTTGGGAACGGGTTTCGATCCTTTCAGCTGTCACTATCAAGCAGTCAGTCCGTTTCCACTTTGTCACACTTGCCCCCCTTTTGTTTCTTTACTTCTTTGTGATTTTTCTCTTTCCCTGTCCTCTTAGGCATTGCCCCAGCCCACCCACCACTCTCTCCCACTTTTCCTGGACCCCTACCTCAACCCTCTCCCTCTCAATATTAGCCCCACCATCGTAACGCACTCTCCTTAGCAGTCCCCCACTGACTTGGCGTGGGGAACACGAAAAGCCTCGAGTCCAATTTCTCCAGGGCCGATTCTATGGCTAATCGGCGTCAACTTTCCCTGGCTGGACAGCACTCCTCCACGTCTCCAGAGACGTCTTCCTTAGACGTGCTTGACAGTCACCCTTTGTGTGGAGGGCAACTGGACGTCTTTGTTCCCTCAACTCGCCACGATTGCCCACCTATGTCGCCTCACAAAGACCAGGCCCGACTACACTGAAGTGCAGGAAGCGTCGTGTCCGTCTGCCAGGCAAGAAGTGGCAGGGCCTTCCTTTCTCTCAATCATCAGGAGCTGCTCGAGCTAATACGACCCACGATGCGACTGCCAAGCGCTACAATGGTCGCGGTTCCACGACCTAAGCAGCTCAATGGATCGGACGCCGCCTGGGCATTTTCGCTCTGAGGCGCATTCGATCCTGCTGGAACCTGAAGTCGTGTTGAGTCCTCCTGGTAGCCTGTGTGAATCCTGAAAATATGAGGTCATAGTCATCCCTATGTGAGTGATTTGTTCTGTTTTCATCCCACTCTACGATTGGAAATTCTTTGCCTCCAATCGTTCATCATTTGATGGATTTAAGTTCTCATCGCAGTGTTTCTTTCTATCCTATTCAAGATAATGGGTCTCTCCATGAGAGATGGTGAATGTACGAGTTCTTTCGGGATAACAACATGTCTGTATGAGTGGTCCCTTCCATTGCATTAAAACAACCTGACTTGAAATAACATTTGCAACTAATCACTGCTTGCCCAGTGGCTTTTAAAGTCTTAGCAGTCTCTGGCAAAGACTTTGCTCTTCAAGCACTTGGTACCGCATTTCTAATCTCCCTCTCTCTCTCTCTCTCTCTCTCTGTCTGTTTCTCTCTGTTTCTCTCTCTCTATCTCTTTATTTCTCTCTCTGTCTCTCTTTGTCTCTCTTTCTCTATCTCTGTCTCTCTGTCTCTCTGTCTCTCTCTCTGTCTCTCTCTCTCTCTCTTTCTCTCTCTCCCTCTCTCTCTCTGCCTGTCTGTGTCTCTCTCTCTATGTCTCTCTCTCTGTGTCTCTCTCTCTGTGTCTCTCTCTCTGTGTCTCTCTCTCTGTGTCTCTCTGTCTCTCTCTGTCTCTCTCTCTTACTCTCTCTCTGTCTCTCTCTTAAAAACAAACAAAAAAGATTTCCCCAAACTGACAACAGGATATCTTGTTTTTATTTACTCATCTTTCGATATATTGAGTGCTCTTTCACGTCGTGCGCATCCGATATCCGCTTTGGGGTTTCTTTCCATGAGGAATAATTTTTGGATTTGAATACCAATCTGATATAAAGGCTTTTCTTCCATGGCTGACGATACACAACTGCGGGAATCCTTTTCACAAGTTATCGCAACCGGTTTCAGATTTGAATTTTCTCTTCTGGCTAATAAGGTCAAAGTAGTGTATCTATAATTGATCTCCTCCACATGGAGATGAATGATTTAAATATATTGACTGTTCATGGTGCGATTAGTTCACGGCTTTAACGCTGTCGTGCGGGGAATTGCACACTGCGGCATATCTTTCATCAACAAAATAGGAAACACGAAATGCAGGGACAGAGCAAATGATATTGTAACAGAAGCAAAGCAAAAGATCTGCTATTTCTCGTCGTCATCATAATATTTTCATCCCCTGGCGACTGACTGATTTCTCTGAAATGTTTCATTTGGCTAATTAAACAAATGCGATCAGTTAATGCCTTCATGCGGAATAACGTTTACAGAGTGCCCATAGCGAAACTCTGAACAGTCTCGACAGGACGTCACCCGAAAAACAAAAAGGACAAACGTCACCACTCCGAAACCTACGCATGGCTTGCTCGTATCTCGTCCACGTCAGCCCATTACGACACAGGCATTTAGGCACGCCGGGCACGCTGTCACATGACCAAGCACGCCCTGAGTTCTCTTCGCGGAGAACCCTGGGGAGCAAGAGGCAGACAGCAGGCCTGGGCCATGGTCACGGCAACAAGGTTATTGGCCACCAAGGTTGCCTGGAGTCCCCTGGGTTCCCCTGACAGGATTGGAGACGACAGGCCTTGGCCCCAGTCCTCGCGGATGACAGTCTGAGCCAGGACTTGTGTCGCATTGACGCCATAGCCTCGACATCTGCTGTCTTGTTCTGTCCTTGTCCTAGCAGGCGTCGCTGTCAGCACGACCGTTGTCCTCCTTTGGTGAGAAATAATTGCTGCTGACTCCTTCCTTTTTCTCTCCTTCTCCCTGTTTGTCCCTGTCCTGTTACTGCTGCGTATTGTTGTATTGTTGTCTTCCGCGGAGAATGTAACTGAAGAAATAGAAGAAGAAGAAGAAGAAGAAGAAGAAGAAGAAGAAGAAGAAGAAGAAGAAGAAGAAGAAGAAGAAGAAGAAGAAGGAGGAGGAGGAAGACAAGGTGGAGGAGGAGAAGGAAAGAGGAGGAGGAATAGAAGGAGGAGGAGGAGGAGGAAAAGCAGGAGACGGAGGAGGAGGAGGAGGAGGAGGAGGGCGAGGACGAGGATGAGTAGCGATTCACTGTTACTGCCCTGAAAACAACCGCAGCAGAGCAAGAGCAACAGCAGCAGCAACAACAAAACGACAGAACCAAAATCATAATTATGCACGGAATGCACAATGTTTCTCTACACACACACACACACCGCTTCTAACTGCAAATCTTATCCAACAAACGCGAGGAAGACCTTTTCGACAACTTGAGGGAACTCCTCAACTACCGTAACCTTGTATTGGCATGATTTACCACCAAGCATCGGGACAAAT
>JAWQFJ010023545.1:5000-25000 GCA_034096865.1 Theodoxus fluviatilis | reverse complement strand
AAGAGTGCAAAGAAAGTATTCAGTCACAACTGCTAGACCATGTGAAGAGTTTAATTGTTAAATTTGCTTTAATGCACGTTTGTAATTAAATTGTTGATCTTCATCTTGGTGCTCATTAAATAAAGAAATAATCTACGAATCTAATACTGAATGACACAACAGCCAGAAAAACTCCGGTACAATGGCCGGAGAAGAGTTCACCAGGGGTCATATAGTAATTAGCACCACAGCCATGATGGTAGGTTACATAACTTCCGGTGCTATATGTTAGGGTATGTTTCGGGTCTGTGTTGAGGAGTGATGATCGCTAGATCGTGGCAAAAGGATTAATTAGATTAAAAACTAATCGAAATTAGTCATAATAGACCATTGTAACGTATAATTTCTGCACAAAACCCACAGAAGATAAGTAAACAAACCACACCGTACGTACCTAGCAGACGAACGCGATCGAACCGTAGCAACTACGCCAGCGGATGATCGAGCTAGTGTGATATAATGTTTCATGTAAAGCTCGAATGTGTGGAATCGGATAACTGCTTAGTTCTGGCTTGAATTGACAATTTCGTTTCCCTGGTCTGAAGACAGAAAATTCACGATCATCGTGTCGATGAGTGCATGGTCAACTTGCCCGCATTCGGCGTAATGTGACGTGTAATATGATGACAAAAAAATGGCATTAAAGCTCAAAACAAAGTTTCATGACAACTAAAATCACCGATTATATTAATAACTGACCATTTTTACACTTACAGCTAGTGCTCAAAGCAAACAAGACACACTGTGGGGAGTGTCCCGGACACGCATCAAAACTAAGTGCATGAGTGATCGTTTTGCTTTTCTTTCATTTGTTTCATCTGCTCCGACATGGTAAGCTGGCTATGCCAAGAAACCAACATCTAAATCTGAGTTAGTTGGTACATTTTTCTTTCTAAGGTGATGTCCGTGAGGTAGAAGATGCGTTACGTTGACTTTCTTAAGCCCGATGCCCGTCGACGTTACCTCAACAAAATTGAGGTGATCGGCGGGCTCGATCCATACCAGCTGACGCTCTCTGTGGGTTAGGGGGGGTAAGAGTTGACCCACCACGTCTCCGTTCGCGATTCGTAAGAGGCGAATAACTAGGAACATCGTGACTTAATTTGCGCTGACTCGGAACTATTCTAGTGGTTTTTGTGCTCGGTAGCCTTACATAGCCTACCATACCAGCTGACGAAGGACCAACTTGATCCGGAATTGAGGAACATTCCGCCAACGAGTGCCGTGGACATATATAGTTGTTGTACTCGGAACATCGGCGTACACGTTGGAAGAGTTTAAGAATTATGAGTCTTTGGAAGCCTTTCGATTCTTCGTAGCAGGATTCGTGGGAGATATCTGCTCATTCTCGCCGGGTGTTTGCTCGAAGATCAGATCTATTCTGTAAATCTTCTTTTTCCATCCTCTTCGTCTAGCTTCGGTCACCCTTTGCACAATCGGACCTTGATTGGTTTTCTCTGATGGTATAAAGTAGTAGGAGCGTTTGACTCCTCTTTATTTGTCTTTTTGTTGGTTGTTAAAACAATCTTTCACGCAGCAAGAAGTCGGCATGGTGGTACGTCTCCCGTAGCACAGCTTAGCAGACAGCGCTCGCCTCCTACCAACATGGCTGAAAGCACGTGGCTTCTACAAATAACTCCGGAAGTAACGACAACGCGTCTCCGGCCATACAAACATATGATAGACACATATATTCTCTCTCTCTCTGTCTCTCTCTCTCTCTGTCTCTCTCTCTCTCTGTCTCTCTCTCTCTCTCTCTCTCTCTCTCTCTCTCTCTCTCTTTCTCTCACGCACGCACGCACACACACGTACATACACACACGCGCAGGCGCATGTACACACATACATACACAACCACACACATACGTACAGTACGCATACATTCACAAACACAAAAACCACACATACCGATGTAAAAAGGTGAGAGAAAAAGATCCCCACCCCCCAAAAAACCTACGTGCGTACATGCCCTCTTCAACACCTAACCTCATTCTCCACCCCAACTCCCCCTACATGCACCATCCTGTATTTATTGTTATCTCTTCGCGCGGGACTCTTTCCACTTTCGATACAGTCATCAAGCCGTGAAACCTCTTGACCCGAGGCGACCGTGGACTGGCGTTCAATCTCGACCTGTGTGCTTTGAATTAAAACGGGGCGTGCTACTCCGGACGGCATGGAGGTAGCAGAGGGCTGCCACTGCTGGGTACACGCAAATCCGCCTTCGCGCCACACAGCCTCAGGCTTGGGTTTCAGGCAGGGGAAGGACGGCCCTGAACGGTCCACCATCGAGTGGTGGCCAGCGTGGAGCCAAGCTGACACCGTGACGAGAGAGTGTTTGCACAGAGGGACACGGTCAACAGCGGGAGTTCGGGTAGAGGGGGCGAGGAGGCCAAAGGTGAAGGGTGGTCGCTGATACTCTTCCGCAAACATGGCCCTCCTGGACCCCTGCTGTGTACTTTCCAGTCAGAGTTGCTGGAGATGTGTCTTGCTCCCACTTGACTCGCACTCCAGAATGTCCGTCCTTGGCAAGTGTAACTCTAGCCTGCCTGCCTGAGTCGGTCCGTAGGGGTGCTTGAAAAAAGAGAGAGAAAGAGCGTATATTGTAATAAAAAAAGGAGGGCCCAATGAGCTTGTATATTGCGATAGATATGACATGGTTCTTCACACACGCGCGCGCGCACACACACACATACAATAACAAACAGGCATACAAACATGCACACACACACGTGCGCGCACACACACACACACACACACACACAAACGCACAAACACCCACAGAAAGAGAGAGAGAGAGAGAGGAAGAGAGAGAAAAAGACAGAGAGAGAACAAGACATCGTGAGACAAAAATATTGAGATACATAAATACATACTACAAAAAAATCATATTGAAAGTATATGACTGAGTGACTAAATAACTGAATGGATGTATGGAGTTTTACAGCTTATCAGCCTGTATCGGTTATGTAAGGCCATTGACCACAAAACATAATCAGAGTTGGTTTCAGTAAGAACAAGTCAAGTATTTCACTAGTTATTCGTCTCTTACGAATCGTGTAGGGAGACGCGGTGATTTCATTCTTACCCTCTACCCAGAGAGAGAGAGAGAGAGAGAGAGGGAGAGAGAAAGGGAGAGAGAGAGATAGAAGGAGAGAGAAAGAGAGAGACAGAGAGAGAGACACACACTGAGAGAGAGAGAGAAAGAGAGACGACAGAGACACACAGACACACAGATAGAGAGAGAGAGAGAAAGAGAGAGAGAAAGAGAGAGAAGGAGAGAGAAGGAGAGAGAGGAGAGAGAGAAAGAGAAAGAGAAAGAGAAAGAGAAAGAGAGAAAGAGAGAGAGAATGTTTTAAATAACTTCCCAATTTACATTATGATAATTTTAAAGTCTGCTCAAGATTAGTATTTTGATGAAGTTGTCTTTCTGTGAATCTGCTTACTTTTCCTGAGTGCTCATTCCGGCGAGGACGATGATAACAAAAGCTTGACTGTTTTGGGCAGGTTGTTATTATTACTAGTGCTGTATTGTTGTTGCCGTTGCTTCTAGTTACTACAGCAAAGAGGAAAGAAGCTGCAGGAGAGGGAGGAGGAGGAGGAGGAGGAGGAGGAGGAGGAGGAGGAGGAGGAGGAGGAGGAGGAGGGGGGGGGGGGAGGAGGAGGGGGAGGAGGAGGACGACGACGACGACGAGGATGAGGAGGAGGACGAGGAGGAGGAGGAGGAGCGGAGGAGGAGGAGGTGGAGGAGAAGGAGGGGGAGGAAGAGGAGGAGGAGGAAAACAAAAGGACGACAATGCTAGGGACGAGGAAGGAGACGACGACGAGGAGGAAGAAGATGTAGATGAGGAGAACCCAAAGACACGGACAAGAAGAACGACGACAATGACAAAGAGGACATGACTGAGAAAAACGAGGAGAGGGAAACCTAGGATGGGCAGGAGACGTGCTTCAGACAATAGCTGTCTTGTCAAAGTTCAAGAAAGGAGTGGCGAAACGAGAGAGAGAGTGACTGCATTACTGTTATCCAGTTGTTTTTTTACTGTCACACCATGACCTCCATACTTTCCCTCAATGGAGAAAGTAAAAACCCACAAACCATATTGATGCAGTGCAAACTGAGCAGAATTGAAATGAACGATGCCTCACTCGTCGCACATAGATGTCGCGCGAGAAGGCACGTCAAGTCTGTGCTTCCGACAAATGGATGCTCTTTCTACGAAGCTGACATTCAGCCCAAACTGAATTGGGACAAACCAAGCCGGGACGGACCCAAAGAACGTCTGAGGACTGTCACGCCTGTCCCATCTAAAACAAAAAGCCAGCCCAAGCCTTCAGCGCGACTTCCCGCCTCATCGTCTAGGCCCGTCCTATTTCCAAGAAGAATAGCTTCTCGAAGACCCTCGCCAGAATGCCGATGGAACGATCCATCACTGCGTAGAGAGGAAAGTAAGAAAGTAGGTCCCCCCGCCGGCCCCACTCTTTCTTTCTTTGATCAGTTCTCGTCACGCCGCGGCCTTTGGTGTGCCTGGCCATGGCAGGGAGACAGGACCAGATCCGTGATGAAAACGACATAAACCACTCCCAAGCATTAACGTCGTGTTCCCTGTCGCTTCATCCCGCGACGCGGCCAGCGAGTAAATCCCCTCAGTGACGTGAAGAGCTCGTTAAGGGGGGTAACTCTGGTCACGGGTTTGAGCCCCTGTAAATCCCAGAAGACCTCGATGCCCCTCCCATCTTGTCCCTATCCACGTGCAGACCTTTCGACCTGCTCGCCTCCTCGCCATCCGCGGCCGGCCATTTTGGAGAATTTACGAGCGTGCTTGAGTCGAGTTCACAAGGGCAAGTCGCCCATCCGTCTTCAAGACACTCGTCGTCATTGTGCTCGAGCTGGAGAAGCCAGCTCGCCTCGCTAATTAAATCACGCAGCCTCTAAAATCAAGCTGTCATTACTGCGCAACCGATGGAGTGGAGTCATCAGAGGGGATGCGCGCGCATCACCGACGCCGGCCAGGTGACCGGAAGCTCTTCACCATTTGGCGAAGGTAGAGAACTCTCCGTGCTTTATGAGTGTTGACAATGCTGACGTTTAGTAAAGGCGGAGTTGCCGTTCCTGGAAGTTTATCCCTTGGGCATTCCCATAAGCTGCAGAGCGAGCATACGGCACGCTGTGGTTTATGTACGTTTTCGTAGTTTCTAAATCATTTCGAGGATAGCACGGCCATAGCAGAAGAATGATGAGACTCTCTACAGGCAATTCTGACGTTTTCACTGCCACTTTGCAGTGATAATTCATCGCTGCACGACGCGAACATACGCTGACAGTGTAAAGCGTACTTTATGTTCTGCGTTTTAGTGCATTCCACAAAGTGACTTTGAATTTTTCACCACTGCATATTTTCCCTTTCACTGCTTTGCATGACAGTGAAAGCAGGCTCCCAGGCGCAGTACATGAAACTGCTTCTGAATTCACGTACACGGGTTTTCTGTTTTCATCGAAAGGTCTTTGATCGCTTAAACTGTGCCCAGGATAGCTAGAAAGAATAAGCTGCCATGCTGCACAACCAAGAGGGACAATAGACGCAGGAGGTGAGCTTCATCCTGTGGCAAAACCAATGTTCCTACTTTTTTGTTCCCCATGAATCTTTGCGTTCTTGTAGCACACATTTTCCGAGTAAATCACGAACATTCGGTTCGTCCCTGAGTAGGCGGTCACTGATGTATAGTAGCCCTTTGGCGCCTGGCGATAACGAGATTATTGGAGCCGTTTTTGGACACGGTAGGCAGATATATTTTCTGCAGTAACAGTTGCAAGAGTGTTGCTGACAGTGAAGATTAATTTAAGCTGACCTCGTGCGCGGAGTACGTATCCAGCAGCCGCTTTTACCATCACAATGCAGACAAATCCTAAATTCAAAGCGGGAGCCTTGTAATTTTTGGGGTACATTTTGAGTTACGGTGTCTAGACTAGTAACCCCTACTGCAATTTTTGGCTGAGAAGTACATTTTCACGTCTTCAATTACAGTTTCTCTTTCACGTAGTACGACAATAATTTGATAAGGATGCATAGAGATTAATGCACTGAATGATTTTCAATCGTTTCAAATATCTAGTATTCACAACAGAGATGGGTTTTCCAGTGGATATAGATTCAAATCGATGGCTATCGAAAATGTTTAGAGATGAACGTTCATGATCATCGTTCTCAAGAACAGGTTCAAGCCCGATAAAACCTTTGGACTTCATCAGCGCTCGCCATTCGAGCTCATCCATAAACATTTCGATGGCCTCTGATACATGTCGCTACCATCAGGGAAACATAACTGTAATAATTGTATTTCAGTGTGCCTGGAAAGATTAAGCAGTTCTCTGGGCACTTATCGCAGTAATTAAAATTGAGCTGAACGAGTTTTAACTTTAGAAAATGTACGACGCTATTGGCATCTGTACGGCGTGACTTCAAAGTAGCAGTGGCACAGATCTCTTGCTATGTGAAACTACGATCTGGCAGAGGTCTCTGTCCAGAGGGCCTCGGTGTCTGGATAAGGGTATACACTCGACGACGCGGAACAGAAAGAAAAAAATTGTAGTCTGCGTGGAAAATTTGGAGAAGGGCTCAAAAGTACGTCCATTCCAAATGCTTGCAAGTTGGGACGAGAATAGATTTAATTCTTCACGTGATTACAGCCCACTGATTGACTGACTTGGTTTTCCATGAGGCCTTGGGCCAGATCTCAGCTTTCCTGTCTGGGGCACTGTTTCGGTTCAAGCATCGGAAAACTGCAGGGTTTCACAGATCCATCCCCGATAACATCAGTCATCATCTGCGCAAATGCATAAACCTCTTGATAAATGACCCGCTAGAGAGCAGAGAATGCTTTCGCCACAGGCTCTGTTTACCGTGCACTCCATACAGCACGGACCCAACGCATCGCTTGGGAAAGCTTAGCACGAGTTCTATGACGTGTGACGGGTAGAGCCACAACGGGAATTGAGGGTCTTTGACATCAGAGAATGCCATTCCTAGCATCCATGGCTCGAGACGCTTGGCAGCTTCTGCTGTTGCCCTCGAGGTCTTCATCGTCCTTCTCCATGTTGACTCTGTCCTTTGCTCATCGCACTCCCTCTCCATGCCTTGCCCCTCTCCACCCAGCCCTCTTCCTCTTCCTCTCCCTCTCTCTACATTGCAGAGAGCGTTCCAAGCCAACGCATCGATGGACGCATTAAGTTAAAAGTCTCCCATCCCCTTCCTCAAACAGCCGCGAGGAAGAGAGGGGAGACCTTCTCCGAAGACCAGTCGCCGTGCAGTCTGACATTCCGTTGGAAAGGCGTTTTTTCTTGTTCCAACAATCTATTTTTTCCTTCTCCCTCACTGCCCTCGAAGGGCTCCGAGCTCAATCCCAGAGCAACAAAAGCCGGAGCGAGCGGGGAGGAGGGCCTCATCGGCTTTGATCATAGTCAACAAACAAGCAAGAAAAAAAGACAACAGACAAAGGGACTGGATGAGATGAGGGACAAAAACCCGGCAGGGGAAGGGATGTTCCTCCAATGTCAGCATTGTGATTTCCCCCGCTAAATCGGATCCGGAAGTCTGTGATCATAGTCCTTCGCGCGCGGGGTCGCGTCTGCAATTACATTTCGTCTTCCTCCGCCAGACAAAACTCCCAGGGAACGCGAGCGAGAAGCCAGCGCCAATGAGATCGATTCGCAAACGAAGCGGGGACGCTTTTTCCTTCTTTTTTTGTGTGTGGAAAAGTCTCTTGAAATAAAAATTCTACTTTCCCCCCAACATCGTGGAGGGAAGGCCTGGCCGCACCCGAAACCGGCGCGAACAGCGGACGCCATGTCAACTCGTCAAATGTGTCATGGCTCCTGTGGGTCGGAGGTCGCGGCCTCGACCTTTGAGACAATCAGTGGCGCGGCAAACAGATGCAGGAGCGAGGCAGTGATGACAGGTCGCCGGCTTAGCTTCTTCCCGGCTGTCATAAAACGTGATAAACGAAGTCGTAGGAGTGAGGAGGGGGCTTCCCAGGCCTATTGTTGGACCAGGGGAGGGACATGGATTTTCTCTACGACGCCACGGTGGCCGACACCGAGTCTCAGGCCAGGCAATTTCCTAAAACGTTTCCTTTTTTCCCGCCCTTTCCCGGAGCCACTCGACGGCTTGGAGAAAGTCCACGTTTTGGGAATCTGGCGGTTTTGCCCCATTCCGTTTATGACACGCGTGATTGATGCAATTACGAAGGCGAGGGAAAAGCGACTGGCTTCCCCATAAACCCCGATGGAATGAAAAGCCGGATATCGAAATGGAACCAAGAAAGAAAAGAAAAGAAAAAACCCAACCCACGAGCAAATCCGATCTGGTTTAATGAAATTTGTTTCGACTCGATAAATCCCACGTCATTCTTGGAAAATTCTCGAGGAAATCTTTATCCAGTAGTCTCTTTCGTCCACTTCCTTAATGGAACATTTCGGCCGACGGTTTTCTTTGGTAATCTGGTCATTTAATTATCTGAATAGCTGACATCACTAAAAACTAACACTGATTTAGTAGGCGGCTAATAAGTTTCACTTTAACCTCTACTTACTCACTGGCCATGCATATGTTCATTTGTTTACACTCCGAAGCGATTATTTAGAAACCAGGGGCGGGTTTCAAAATGCGAAGATCTCGGTAGATCTACGTAGATCTCGCCGAATGGGCAGTTTCATTCTTTGCTTGCTATCGAGCCAATCGTAGACGAGCGTAGATTGAGCGAGGCAGCTTGAGAGGTGCCTAGCTTTTAAGATTCGAGACAAAAGTTCGTCGTGGATGCGTTGACCTGCATTCGATGTGTAAACTGTAGGAGGTTTCACGATCTATTAATGCATTCAACATACACCTTTGATAAATTAATGCTGTGCATGGCTTCTATTTTCTTTGGATGGGTTGCTAGTATCTCGAAATAGAGCGTTTTCTGAATGAACCGGCAACACGTCGGCCATTGAAATGTGGCCAGCTCACTTCGTCACGTTGGGTAGTTTCTTTTTTAGCTAGCTCTTACTGCGAAGCAAGATCTTGCGACCAAGATCGACTACCTATTTTGAAACCCGCCCCTGAGCTCTGAACTTGAGAGACCTACTTTACAGAAATTGAATGATGATGCAACGCTCAGCTGTCCACCTACTTCGGATCAATCTCGATTACTGGAGCACTAGGCATAATTTTCATGAAGGGAAATTTTACAAGAATGTTTGTGTGTGTGTGTGTGTGTGTGTGTGTGTGTGTGTGTGTGTGTGCGCGTGCGTGTACCTGTGTACGTACGTGTGTGTGTGTATGTGTGTGTACATGTACCTGTGTGCAGTTGTTTGAGTGTGTACATGTACCTGTGTACATGTGCTTGTGCGTACGTGTGCGTATGTGCGCGCGCGTGTGTGTGTGTGCCGTAAAGAATTCAAACACAACATTTTGCAGTCGGATACATTCAAGGCGCAAAATTAATTGTGTTCAGTAGGCAGTCGACTCAAGACGTGCCCACAGATCTTGCAAGACTTGTATGAAACGATGACGAGACTGACTTAAATAGTCTTGACCACTAAGCTATATGATGCTTATATCATATAGCTCAGCGCTCACGACCCTAGCCAGAGGAACAAAACCATGTACTTCCTCAGCGAAAAGGGTGATTTGGTCTACACCACAGACAAAGACAAACTTGTTGCATCGGTTCTTTTTTGGAACAGCCACGATAATGAAGACAGTGACGACGACAAAGAATTGAAATACCAAAATGTTCAAGCTTGGAACTTTGAAGAGAGTAGAACAAAAGCAACAAAAACTGAAATACCGATATTTTTCTACAACAGATAACATCAGTACGCAAGAATTTCAAGAAGAGCCCAAACACCAATGTGAAAAAATACTGTGCTTGAACCACCAACAGTAACGACAATAACGGCGACGGTGTAAAATACTGAGTCTATTCACTTTCAGTGCAAAGCAGATAACAACGTTGATGGAGGCAGCGACGGCGACGTCATTTCTATTTTTCAGTAAGGACCGCTCAACGGGGACCAAGTGCCCAACATGATATAACCCTTTCCAAAGCAAGAAACAGGACACAGAGAAGTGGCTCGACCTGTGGTGCTGAGAGGTGAAACACCGAAGTAGTTCCACCTTGCCCGGAGCGCACGAGCTCTTCCTTGTCACGTTTCGCCTTCACAGCAGTCCTGCAGCGAGCAGCGAGGAAGGCTCGCCGTAAAACAATCATGAAAGCGACAGTGTACCTCTCGATCACCACTGACTTACGACAGGGAACAGATGAAAAGATTAGCATAAACCCATCGTCAAAACGTCAGTTCCCCGCCCGTCGCAGGCTTGTCGCTTATGAATTATCTTGGAGAGGTCCGAGGGGATGTTCGACTGAAAGACAAGCTTAGAGACGTGTGCATTGTCCAGCTTGCTTCTTCATTTCCAAAGCAAATTACCTTTTCAGCTCGGATTGCCACGTGATGGGAATTTGTGAGGCATAAAACCAAAATGGCTGCCGGGTTGCCGTGACCCGGAGGCCCGAGCTAAAAAAGACAGGAAGGAAGAAGATGGAGGTATAAAATTTTGAGTGAAAGAAACTCCCCTCAGCCAGGTGGGGCTGCTTTGTGCGTGGAGCTGGACGTCGTTTTGTCCTCTGGTAGATTTGGTTTTTATGGAGTTTTTAGTCTCGGAGGTTCTCTTGCCTCGAACACGGCTAATTTTACTGCTGTATTCTGTTTTTCCTAGCGTCCTCCTCCTCCGTCTGGAAGCCCTAGCTTCGTTTAATTTTCATTTTGTGTGTATTCAGAGTTATTCGTGTGTGTTCGTATTTTGATATCTCCTTTTTATCTCTGTTGTCACTCTTAAGAGTTTGTTGGTCTCTGTGCATCAGAATATCTGGCGTCTGCATGCGATACACGGGTGCGGGATGTGTGTGCTGCATGAGTGTGTTCGTGCATGAGGGCGCCTCTGTGTGTGTGTGTGTGTGTGTGTGTGTGTGTGTGTGTGTGTGCGTGCGTGCGTGCGTGTGTGTGTATGTATGAGTGTGTGTGTGTATGTGTGTATGTGTGTGTGTGAGTGAGTGAGCGAAGGACGCTAGCATCATGCGTCCATCTTCTATGACTGCAATTCATGCTTACATGTATGTCTTTCAGATCTGCGTACATTTTCAAGCTGTTTCTTCCTCGTTAACACCATATTCTATTGACGGTAGTTCAATCTGTATGTCTGTGTATGTATGAGTGTATATGTGTGTATCTATCTCCTCGTCCGTTCCTTTCTCTCACTCCCTCCCTCCCTCCCTCCCCCCCCTCTCTCTCTCTCTCTCTTCCTCTCTCACGCTTTCTCTGTCTCTCTCTCTCTCTCTCTCTCTCTCTCTCTCCATTTTCACTCACACTGACATTTACAGTACTGGTTTTTTTTTTTTGCAGTCGTACTTACTCTGCAATGAAACGCTTCGACGCGTTCCTGCCGATTTGAAGGTGAAGGCCAATTCCACTGCCTCGTGGATCACACACACCTGACTTCCATTGGCGCTTATGATATCAGCATTACAGGGATTACCCGCCCGCCCGTGCTCTCCGTGATTGATGGCGGCCCCTGGGACTGGCTGGCGTTTCGCGTCGGCACTCTTTTATTGACAGTCGTCATTGAGGCGTTAACAGGTTTCGCCTGGACAGTCCTTGTGCAAGTTCCCCCGCCTTTGTCAGGTCCGGAGCCGCACAAACACTCACGCGCTGCTACTAGCGTCTGCCGCACTGCAATGGAAGCGACCACGTTTGGGGATTGACCTGATGACCACCAGGCGGCGCTCGACGCAGGATGGAACCCCAGAGACCAGCCCTCCACCGCCAGCCTCTTTACCTGTGACGTCACCCCGCGGCGCTTCCGTCGCAGTGCGCACTGCGCGCGCGCATGGCAACTGACGCATCAGCGCCTCGCAATTTGGCGCAACGCTCCCTAGAGTGCACGCTGGGACAAACACGTTTTTCGGAGTCGCACCCCACACGCATAAACGACTTTTAATGAGCGCAAGTAAACACGACCCCGGGGTTGCGAGAGTTTCACCACTTGTCAAACATCAGAGAGCCCGTCGTGCGGCCAGGGGTAAACTTTGAAGCTGGGAGCGCCTTTGTTCGATTTCTCATCTATCTCTGGTAGCCGCGATTTTTCACGCCGCGATTGCTGGTTTGTTTGCCAGCCCGACCGCAATGACAACATTGATAATTGCACCAAAATGATAGCTCGCAATCAACGTTATTGTCGCTGGCTTAACTCCTGGTGGGATGATTTGAGGACGATTGCAGGAAAATTACGGTAGCGCTTTGGAATCTAATAGGATTGTAATTGGCTGTTTCTAAAGATTATAAACCTCCTGTGAGTCGAACTGTTCAGATCGGAATGATGAGTTTTGCAGGCCCTGGGGAATCTCTCTCACACGGTAGCGGATTCTGTGTATTGATTTAAAAAGTAAAAAGTCAAATTTGTGAGCAGCTCTGATGCGTCTTCATCCGTGGCTGTAAATTTCTAAAATGGCGGTACATGCATTATTTAGGACATGCTCTCTTTGCGTAATGTCTCTAGTATTAAGTTGGCCAAAACGCATATTTTTTCACTGTGAAATAGATCTATAACCTAGAAATGCCCTATTTGATTCAAAATGTGAAAATGTTCATTTCTTTTTCATCATGGCATCACGGTAGTAATAAAATGTTATGTTATGTTTTGTTATGTTATGTTATGTTGTGTTATGTTATGTTATGTTATGTTGTGCTGTGTTGTGTTGTGTTGTGTTGTGTTGTGGTGTGTTGTGTTGTGTTGTGTTATTAAGATCTATGCTTGGAACGTTGCGACGCTGAGAGCACAAATCTTAAAACATGATCAGACATGACACGCGATACATGCAGTTCGTGCTAGGGAGACGCAAGCTGTAAAGTAGGTTGACGATAAGTCAACCACCTCTGTAGCTAATCGTTGGAAGCATACAGAGTGCAGGATGGACAATCGATAGTGAATCGGGTTCATGTCTTTGCTCGATTCTCTTATACCTGCACGATCTAAAGAAAAGTGTTGCATTCATCGTAAACAGATCTTCTGGTCGAGAATCATTACCTACAGATTGAAATTCATTCGATCAAAGAGGAATCAACGCCATGAAGAATGATTGCTACAATTGCAGATTCTGGAGTATAAAAGCAAATTGTCACACTGAAAATACACTCAAAGATATTGATTATATTTACGTGTACATATTCATACGTGCATCTACATACTCGCGCGCACGTCACACACTCACGCGCGCGCACTCGTGCACAGTCATTGAATGAATTATAGTCCATGAGTACCTGTAAACTCAAATGACAACCTACACGGCCCTACAACCAGATGACCCCACAACCAGATGACCCCAACAAAGAGTTGCTCGCGAACTGGAACAGAACACGTCAGGTGGGGTCAGGCCAGGTTGGACACATAATAACTTTTCCCGCCTCTCCCGTCGCCGCCATTACTAGCCGGAAGTCCATCCCGGCATGCAAAACGGCGATACCTGGAACCCGACTCCCCACGGGTGCTACCAGGAGATGAAATCTCGCGGCCAGAGAGGCACGGCGAGAACAAAGGATGATGGGATGCTCCAGCAAATGAGCGGCCGCCATTTTCCTCCTACCCTTGTTTACTCAGCCGGCAGTATGTAATATTGATAGCAGGTTATGAAAATCGACGTTCTTCTTTGTCGCGGCGCGGCAATCAGCTGGGGATCTGCTATGGTCCATTAGCGGACGGTCCCGTCCATTGACTCCCAGCCACAGCTACGGCTGGCACGGGCTTCCGAGGCATGGCCAGGCCGTTATTTTCCAGGTCTTCTCGCCTGTTGTGGTATCTCCAGCAAGCACGGCCCATTAATACTGGCAGGCTCGGGACATCTCCGGGGAGTTCAAGTCCACTGCGGACCGCCTGTAGTATGATGGGGGGGACCTCTGCAATATTCATCTCCTCCTCCGACACCTGTGCTGCACCTCTTCACCCTCCGTCCCGCCTGCTCCATCCCTTCGCGCCCAGTCCGTCTCCTTGCTTGTTGTGATTGATTGCCACTGGGGTTAATTATTATTCTCCTTGTCTCGCAGCCAGATTTGGGCGTCTGGACGATTTCTCGTGGTCTGTGTTGTGGAGAACTGGGTCCGTCTGCGACGTGGATGGGACGCGTGTGCTGAATCTTTTGCGGGGCCGGGCAACGCGCAGAAGCTATTTCGCTTGTCTGTCTGACACTCACGGGCATGCGTCGTGAATTGAACCAATCCCCCCCCCCCCTACCCCCCAATGAAAAGTTATTGGCTTGTTACGAAGTCTGGATATTTGCTTTCAAGATATTGGTCCCTTGGTCAAGGATTCCTCACTTTCCATTACAGATGAAAATCAACACATCCCATTAAAGTCTCCGGTTGTAGCGGTAAACAAGAACTATTCAGCGTGACGATTGCGTCGTGGCTATGGTCAGAAATGAACTGTCCATCACATGGGAAAGTTTCCATTTTCAAATGGGGATATGTAAGGTGATGAGGACGTCCATGTCCATTAGGAACTCAAGAACCAAATATATTACCGTGCCAGTGACAAGAGTTTCAATCTCCTTGCTGATGTTCAAACGGCTTTTTGGACCGTTTGTCACCATAAGTCTGCGCTCTCCACTGTGTGTTCTTGACTAGTGAGGATGACGTACAGAATTTTGTATCTTCGACTGACCTTCTATAATAAATGTCTGTCTCTCTGTCTGACTGCCTGGCTGCCTGGCTGCCTGCCTGCCTGGCTGCCTGCCTACTTGCCTGGCTGCCTGCCTGTCAGCTTGTCTGTCAGCCTGTCTGTCTGTCTGTGTCAGCCTATCTGTCTGTCGGTCTGTCTGTCTGTCCGTCCGTCCATCCGCCCGCCCGCCCGCCCGCCCTCCCGTCTGTCTGTCCGTGTGTGTGTGTGTGTGTGTGTGTGTGTGTGTGTGTGTGTGTGTGTGTGACCTATCGCAGTCACATACGACTCCTTGAGCGCTTTGATCAGTGCTGCCTCCGCACCATCTTGAACATCCACTGGAGTGACTTCAGGACAAACATCGAGGTCCTCGAACAGGCTGGGATCACCAGCGTTGAGGCCATGCTACTAAAATCACAGCTCCGCTGGGCAGGACATGTCACAGGATGGAAGAGTATCGCCTGTCTAAGGTCACCATGTATGGCGAACACTCCATTTGTCAACGTGACAGAGAGGGATCAAAGAAACGCTACAAAGACTGCCTCAGGAAGTCCCTTAATGCTTGCCACATAGACCATCGCCGTTGGTCAACACTTGCTGCAGATCGTGACACCTGGCGGCTCGTCGTAAGCAGGGCCGTCGCCTCCTTCGAGAACACCCGTAGCGGCCTCCATTGGAAAGAAAGCAAAACGGAGAAGAAGAAGGACCCCCCCGAAACCAGGCAGACTGCAACCAACCAGACCTTCCCCTGCAGCAAATGCGACAGCGATCTGCCGATCCCGCCATCGGATTCTAAGTCATGAGCTGGGCCTGCAAAGGATGTGGACAATGACCTTCCAGATCTTCGTTAAACGAAGTAAAGCCATGATGATGATGATGATGATGATGATGATGATGATGATGATGATGATGTGTGTGTGTGTATGTGCGTGTGCGTGTGTGTGTCTGTCTGTCTGTCTGCCTGCCTGTCTGTTTGCCTGTCCGTCTGTCCGTCCGTCCGTCCGTCCGTATATATATATATATATATATATATATATATATATATAATAGATATATATTATATATATATGAGTTGCTGTCGTGTGTGTGTGTGTGTGTGTGTGCATGTCTATCTGTGTGATTGTGAATTATCTTTTTTGTGTCTGTCATCATCGTCGTAGTTATTGTCTTAGTCATCGCCATTGTCATGGAGATCATCTTCACCGTCTGCTACTGCTACTGGTGGTGCTGGTTTGCGGCTGTTGCTGATGCAAGATGAAGACATGGGATTTGCGTTGTCACTGTCTACCACGTTATGGAGTTGGCAAGCAAAAATCAACACGTTTCTAGTTCTCCGTGCTCGATATTAATCAAACAAGGCCACATTCAACTTAGTATAACAATTGCATCAGACTATAAATTGTCGAATTTGTGCACTGCACTTGTACGAATGGGTTCCAAACAAGCTGAATGCCAAACGTCCTTTTTTTATGATAAATTAGGTTTGCGGTTCTACTCTTCTGAAGGTCATTATTCGAGCTCTCCATTGGCTACCGAACATCAATGTTTTCGTCATCTTCGTGCACCCTGAACTTTTTGTCAAGAAGCAACGGTTCGTGAGACCCCAGGTGGGCAACCATGTCGCCGCACAAATTCGATTAAAAATACTCGCAGAAGCACAAGACCAGAAATGGGCAATAGCACTATGATATACCAGGGAACTGTAATTAATATGTTCGCAGCTCAGATCTGATCTTTTGGTGAGCAGGCATTCCTCGCCTTCTTTACTGCTCTCAAAGCCAGAGATTCACTTCAGATAACTTGTATCCAAACGAGAGGACCGAGGAGCGACCCTTGCGTCGAGGGGACTTCGTCCTGCTCTGAGGGGAAGCCCCGCCAACCAGAGGAACATCGGAAAAAAAAAAATGATTGCAGGATGAAATAGTACGGATGGGTTACGCTCGACGGAATAGCACAACCACAAAGCAAATAAAACATTCAAAGAAGACAACACAAACACTGCTCAATACCAAACCTAACAACTTATGTATACCAAAGAGGGGACCGAGGGCCAGCCACCCCAGGGAGGAGGACAAAAGAGATAAGAAGGACAGGCCAAAGAGCAGGCCGTTTTACCTGTGCTGCAGGGGATGAATGCAGAACGATGGGGCCATTAATGCGCGTTTTATTTCTCTTTAACGCGCTACACGAATCGGGTTTATTGTAACGCCGAGAAACTTGGTTTTAATTAAAATTCCCCCCCCCGACCCTTCTTTGATCTGACCGAGTTCGTTTATCGATACGGATACTTGGTATTTGAAGAGCCATAATATCTCGACCACCCCAAAAACAGAGGCATAAGACAGGGCATTTCTTTCCGTAGTTTCGTTTAAAAAGTCCACAAAAAATACTTTCTCAACACTCAGAGTTCATCCACAAGGTCCTTCCTTTCCGAAACATGCACACACACACACTCACACCACACACACACAACACACACACACACACACACACACACACACACACACACATGAACACAAGCCATTGAGGTCCTTCGCGCTACAAAGTTGACGTCAGTGGCGTCTCATGTGTGTCCTCAGGCCGAACTCCGATGCGCTGGGACATCCGCACACGGGGCACACACACACACACACACACACACACACACACACTCACACACACACACACACACACACACACACACACACACACACACACACACACACACACGTATGCATGCAAATGCGTTCTCTCCTTCTTGAGTCTTTATTTTGTTTTCCACTCTCTCTCTCTCTCTCTCTCTCTCTCTCTCTCTCTCTCTCTCTCTCTCTCTCTCTCTCTCTCTCTCTCTCTCTCTCTCTCTCTCTTTCTCCTCTCTCTCTCTCTCTCTCTCACTCCCTCTCTCTCTCCCTCTCGTCTTCTTTTGCCCGGAACCGTTCCTTCATCCATCTCACTCTGAGTAGCGAGGCAGGACCCGAGCAGGTTGGGATAAGGGAGAAAGAGAGGGGATAGGGAGCAGGGGAGAGGGGGATGGCGCACCCACCCACCCACCCACCCCGGGAAGAGAAAAGGGGAGGGAGTAGTGTGACAGTGATTCACTTAGCGCGTGGACATCAAACCCGCCTCAGCAACGTTGATCAATGCTGCTGCCAGCCGAGTGCCCTGCCTCCCCAATGCGCGCTCAGGCGGCGCCGCGCACGGTGGCAGGAGATGCGTTTTTTCGCGCGCCTCCATCTTCTCTCCCAGGGCCAGGGCCGCCGCGGCGTAATCCCAGAATTCCCTCGTGTCACCCTCGCGCTTCCTGCCGTGAGGGACGGGGGATTGAGAGGTTCGAGGGGGTAGGGGAAGGGGGAATGGGGGTGGAGCGGGAGTTACGATTGGGTGAGGAGTGGGAGAAGGTAGGTTAAAGGGTGGCGTGTAGGGCGGGGGAAAGGGGAAATGGAGTGGGGATGTGGAATGAGAAGGGTTGGGGGAGGGGTCTTAGGATGATGTGATCGGATCTCATGTAGCACGAGTGAACGAGGGGAAAAGGAGGAAAGGGAGAGAAAGGTCGAGGGGGTGGGGTCGGTGAGGGACGAAGGCAGTCGAAACAGGAACAGTGTGGTGAATGAATGATAAAAGACAGGGTATAAGAAGGATGAGAGGGGTTTGAGACTGGTGGTTGTGAGGTTGGGGGTGAGGGGTTAGGGTGGGGTGATCAGGTCTTGTTCCGCTCGCCTGAGTGAGACAGAGGTTGTTTCGGAGAAGAAAAAAAAAGCATTGTGAAGCATTGACAGAGGGCGATGGGACGACAGAGGGAAGCGATAGTTCAAGGACAGGTTTTTAGAGGATCAAAGTCAGAGCAGTAGTGCATTCAGCAAAATAGGTATGTAGGCCCAAACTGAAATTGCTAACAAAAGAATCAATTGGTAAAGTATTGCAACGATAATACACTTTGTGGCGTACTCCATGGTCCAATTCATGCACAGTCTGCGGGCAAAGCCAAGAGATGTAGCAAATGCTATCTCAGTTCAGTTCAGTTCAATGCTATCTAGCGCGTGCTAAATACTGCCAAGGCGGCATCTCTATGGAAATGGCGGACGGGGGGTAGATTGTCCACCCTGGCATGAGGGAGAGGATCCCGTCCCTACAAGATGCCCCCTGGTAGCACAGTATGCTGCTTGGGATCACCCGAGGTCGAGCCACTGGAGCAAAGCCCCGAAAGCTCCATGACCACGGGTTCCAGCTGATGAGGGGGGACATCTGGCGGCAGCTTTCGTATGCAATTCTCAATGGAAAACTACAGCTGCAAGAATAGCGAGGTATGAACCAAATTACTGCCTTTGGAGTTTGGGCTACCAATCGTCAGGCAATGCAGACGACGGATGATTTACCGAGGATTCCTGGAGCACAATTCCTATAATTTCAGCACACAGTACAATGTTATTCCTTCCAGTTCTGTCAGACACCGTGATATATGAAAGTCATATTTGCCCAACGGTCGAATACAAGGAAACATCTTCCTGAAGCCTGCCTATGGAGACCAATTGTGCTTGCCGTCGAATACAGCTACTCTACCATACGTCACCAAACCAAACAGTTTTACACGTTCGAATAAATCATCCGCAGAGATGATTTTTTAAAAGACGAAATGCAATGATTAAACTTAAAATCAATTATATCCAAATGGGGGGCTGATGACATTAAGAAAAAATGCATTATTTCATTGACTCAAATTAGTGCTCCCATTTCCGGACGCCAGTCTTCATTAACCCTGAGGTTAGCGCTCGATGTTGTCACTGAGTTGTCTCTCTTCTTTTTTAATTGCACTTTGTCCCGTGGGCTCCTGGATGTCGCACGTCAGCCAGAACGCTCACTCCATCAGCTTGAAGACGTATGCTTGCAGGACATTTATGCAGGCATAGCGTTGGCAACATATCAATACAACACAATCTATTACTTTCTGGCAATGCAGGCGAGAAGAGAGAGAGAGAGAGAGAGAGAGAGAGAGAGAATGAGTGAGAGAGAGAGAGAGAGAGAGAGAATGAGTGAGAGAGAGAGAGAGAGAACGGTTTATTGAAGAGGCCACCGGCCTGTTTCATTGGCATACATATATCATACACTTTCACATCGGGTGCGATATCTATGACAGTGATCTGCAACAGACAAGAGAGAGAGAGAGATATCATGTCACAGATGACATAAGCATTTCTTTATCCTTGCTGCACAGTTTTTGAGTACAATCGTCACATGCTCTTT
>JAWQFJ010023545.1:0-2500 GCA_034096865.1 Theodoxus fluviatilis | reverse complement strand
CTCTTCCTCTTCCTCTTCCTCTTCCTCTTCCTCTTCCTCCTCCTCCTCCTCCCCCTCCCCCTCCCCCTCCCCCTCCTCCTCCTCCTCCTCCTCCTCCTTCTCCTCCTCCTCCTCCTCCTCCTCCTCCTCCTCCTCCTCTTTCTTCTTCCTCTTTCTTCTTCATTTTTCTTCTTCCTCTTTCATCTTCCTTTTTCTTCTTCCTCTTTCATCTTCCTTTTTCTTCTTCCTCTTCTTTCTTCTTCTTCCTCCTCCTCCTTCTTCTTCCTCCTCCTCTCTTTCATTTGATAAAAAATACCTTCAACATGACTATGTATTCGAGGACAATTGGGATATTGCGGACCAACTGGAAGCATTTTTCTTCTTTACGAAAACGCACAAACTGATTGTCCTTCCCATTGTCTGGGAACATCAGAATAATAATTAAAAAATTCTATAACTTTCCTCCAAAACCTTCTTGAATTCGTCACTATACGATCTCGAAGGAAGTTCCCGCTTCCATTAAAACGAAACCCACACATAACAAATCATTGTCGACCGAAGCCGTCTCCCAGCACACACAGCCCTGACAGAGAAGTAGGGTCTGAGTTGCGCCATTTCTTGTTTTTGTCGCTGCCGTTACTTCTCTGTACAAAGACCAGACTGCGTTAACCAATCTGGCGACCTATCAAGTATCTGCGTGGCCTTGCTTCAGAGACGGCGGCAAACTCTGCAAAGGTCAGAGCTTCGTAGCTAGCTCTCTACTGCCAATGCTCAGTTTCATAGCCTTGAACGTAGCGCTCACCGCCAGACCAGCAAAGCAATTGGGCGGGGGCCGGTGTGAAGACTATTGGCGGGGGCCGATGAGCGCTTGCAGCGAGTGTGTCGGCGGGGGGCCGCTTTAGCGTCTGTAGACTGTGTCGGCGGGGGCCGCACGTCCGCACCCATGAGCCCTGGTGTGGGACGGGGCAGTTGAGTTTGTGTTGAATACACTCATTTGTAACTTTGTGCTGGTGTTTGCGTTTTCCTTGTTTATTTTCATTTGTGCGGGCTAGGCTAACCTGAGGCCCAGTTAGTCAGTCCGTAACAACTGGCGAGCCTGCCTACTTCACCTTTTGTGTGAGTGCCTGAATTTGACAGTGTTTTGGTTTTAAGACCAAGTTGATTGAATTGCGGTCTGGCGGGGGTCAATATTGTGATGTGTACGCTCGGCGCGCGAATGTGATGTTGAGTTCACAGGGCATGCTTTGTATTGTTGAGGGTTTTTTGATGGATATAGTGTGCTCTGTGATTTAATTGATTTCCTGATTGGCTCAGTGATTCCACATTTGCATGCGTTGTATTGTTGGATGGTTTTTGGATTGATATAGTGCGCTCTGTAATTTATTTGATTTACTGATTTGCTCAGAGATTTCAGTTGCATGCCGCGGATTGTGTTACAGTTTTGATTGATATGTGATCTGTGTTTGAGTTGATTGTTTGCTTTGCTCAGTAAGTTCACAGTTGCGTGCGTTGGATTGTGGGGGTAATTTTGTTGGTTTGATATTATCTGCCCGGTGAGAGATTTGATTTTGTGCTGTGCCAGTGATTGCACAGTTGCATGCTGTGAATTGGAATTGATATTATGTCCACTCTGATTTATTTGATTTTCCGCTTGGCTCAGCGAGTTCACAGTGCATGCGTGTGTTGTTGAGGATTTTTGAATGGATATTGTGTGCTCGGCGATTTGATTGGTTTCCTGATTTCCTTAGTGATTTCAGTGCATGCTTTGGAAGGGGAGATAATCTTGATAGAGGTTATGTGCTCTGCGATTGAGTTGATTCTTTGCTTTGTTCAGTAAGTCACAGTTGCATGCGTTGGATTGTGGGGGTAATTTTGGGGCTGACATATCTGCTCTGTGATGATTTGTTTTTTGCTGTGCTCAGTGATTGCACCGTTGCATGCGGTGAATTGTGATTGATATTATGTGCACTCTGATTTATTTGATTTTCCGTGGGGCTCAGTGAGTGCTTTGGAGTGGGCGATAATATTTTGAGTGGGTATGTTCTTGGGGAAGTGATTTCTTATCTGTCCAGTTGATGTCACAATTGCATGCTCGGGAATGTGTGATAAGTGAACTGTCGTCTCGGACGATCAGCAAGTTTTATTTTTCATGTTTTGAGTTAGTGGCTCCGACAGCTTGCATGCTGGAATTGTTTGCTGGTGTACCTTCCGTATTTGAGGGAAGTGTCTGTTCGGACGATTGACGGATTTGCATTGTTTGGTTTTTGGTTGTTGTTTTGTTTTTTGGAATTGGCCATTTGCGCGCGGTTCTGCTTGCTTGTCAAATTTGAATGGTTGAAGGGGATTTGCAGGGGCTTTGCACTGAAGAGGTGTA
Organism: Theodoxus fluviatilis; assembly: GCA_034096865.1. Taxonomy (NCBI): domain Eukaryota; kingdom Metazoa; phylum Mollusca; class Gastropoda; order Cycloneritida; family Neritidae; genus Theodoxus; species Theodoxus fluviatilis. The sequence goes on along the minus strand of JAWQFJ010023545.1, from coordinate 147 downwards.
AATTATCAGTGTAGCATTGAATACGTGGTTCTACTCTGATAATTTGACATGGAAGGGAAACCAACCAAGGTTGACCCTTTGGGTCGGGTTGACCCATTTGTTGCGTACAAGGTTGAGGCTGAAAGTCTGGGATTGGAAGGGCTGGAA
>JAWQFJ010023542.1:0-60745 GCA_034096865.1 Theodoxus fluviatilis | reverse complement strand
TTAGTAAAATACGTTTTTTTGAACACATGCAAAAATAATACATTTTTTAGTGTAGAAATGACTGAATTTTTAGATTTTGTTAAAATTTGTATTGAAATTTAAACCGTTTTTGAGATATTCGCCTGTATATAGGGTGGGTCTGAGTGGTCTGAGCCGTCATTTTGCTTCAAAATGTCACCCTCCCTTCACTGGACGATCTATTCTAAAATAATTAGCTACTCCCTTTCTGGCTTTTATTCTACTGTAAATAATGAGCACTCCCTCTTTATTAGCACTTCCGGTTTGCATTTCAGCGTGGTCTGGTAGGATTTTGAGGTTGTTTTCGTCATTTTCTGAACTGTAAACAAAAGTAGCCTGTATTTCCAACCTGTGATTGTGTTTCAAGATGCCTGGTGGTGTAAAACTACGGGGTAAACGAGCAAAGAAGCGAAAGTTTCACGGAAATCAACACTCGGAAGGATCTGCCTACAAGAAAACAAAGACAGTTGAATCTGATGAGAACAATACAGACAATGATAGAGGTGAGACAGACGATGTTGTGCCATCATCGAGTGACAATGCCACGCCCACTCAAAGTGCAAGGAAGTTATCTCAAGGCCGTGAAGCTTATTTGATCTTTGAAAATGAGCCGAGAGAGAATAATGATGGTGAAATTAAATTTGAATGTGACAAAACTGACATCACAGACATGGACCAAACTGGAAGCAGAATATTTGATATGGATTTACTGAACATGAACCTTTCTTCGAGTGTTGTGTGTAGGTACTGCAAGCAGCCAGTCCGTCTTCTAGAGGTGAAAAGAAAAGGCCTCGGCTCTCATTTTGCCTTCCATTGTGACACTGCAAGATGCAACAAGCAAAGAGCTTTTCCCAACTGTGCTGTTTACAAAGTAAACAATCTTGAAAACTACTCGATAAACCGACGTGTTGCTTTTGCCATGAGGTGTATCGGTGATGACAGAGCAGACCTGCAAACATTTTGTGGGGTCATGGACTTGCCTCCACCTGTTCATGACAATACATACAATATCATCAACAAGACAGTCCAAGCTGCAGCAACAACAGTTCAGGTAGATTCAATGAGAAGAGCAGCTGAGGAGGAATTTGCACAAGCTGAACCCATTCCCGGTGAGATTGTTCGAAACATTGACGCTTCAAGTGATGGTACCTGGATGACACCTGGTCATTCCTCAAAAATAGGTGCTGCCACAGTGATAGGCTGCAAGACTGGCAGGGTGTTAGACATAGGAACAAGAAGCAAAGTATGTAAGAGCTGTGATGTTTGGCTCAAGAGAGACAAGACCACAGCAAGCTTCAGGAGGTGGCAGCGGACACATTCGTGTTCACTAGACCACAAGGCGTCGTCTGGGTCCATGGAGGCAGAGATCATCAAAGACTGCTTTCATTCTTCAATACAGAAATATAATCTCAGATATACAGGCTTTGTGGGAGATGGGGATACCAACACTTTCAAAAAGGTACAAGAATCTAAGCCTTACGGTGATGTCCCCATCCATAAGGAAGAATGCGTCGGGCATGTTCAGAAGCGCATGGGGACCCGCATGAGGAATCTGAAGAAACAAATGAAAGGCCAAAAGCTTTGTGATGGAAAAGGAATAGAGGGGAAGGGGAGACTGACAGACAAACAGATTGATAGCATTCAGAGAATGTATGGCAACGCAATACGCCGAAACAAGAATGACTTAGCGACCATGAAACAGCATGTATGGGCGATATATTTCCATAAATTGTCCACCGACGCGCGACCACAACATGACATGTGCTCTGAGGCTTGCCCTTACAGGACAGCCCAAAGGGAAGGCAAGGATTTCAAGCACAAAAACAGTTTGCCAGAGGCTGTCATGAACACCATCAAGCCAATCTTTCGAGACCTTGCTCACCCAGACTTGCTACAGAAGTGTGTTCGCGGATTTACACAAAATGCGAACGAGTGTATAAACAATCTCATTTGGAAGTTTGCTCCAAAGAAAAAGAATCATGGCATTGTAACTGTGAAAACAGCTGTGGCTCTCTCTGTTGGTGTGTTCAATGATGGGGCTGTCACATTAGCTCTTACAATGAAGCAGTTGGACCTTGAAGTTGGCGTTCATGCAAGGAGCTGCTTCGAGAAGATGGACGCAGACCGCATTCAGAATGCCCAGAAGCAAGCCAACGCAGCCAGCCATGAGGCCAGGATCAGGAGGAGACAACAGAGACTCCACCAAGATGAGACTCAGGAACAGGCTGATGGGTTCCCCTACTTAGCAGGTGGTCACTAGACTCTGGAGCTTCTGGTTGGTGCCCTTTCTTGTAATTTTTGGACAAATTTGAGGGGTCAAAAAGTAAGCCGAAAATTAGGCCTTTACGCTGGTTTTTACAAGATATCTCTGGAACTATTTGACATATAGCCACCAAACTTTGCAGGTAGTTTTAGGACACCAACAGCTGGCTTTTGTGCCTCTGATGAAACTATACAAGTGGTTTTGTGAATTTAGCAAACCTTGAACATTCATAAATTTATGCTAAAAAATTAATGTATAAAAAAAAAATCTAGCTGAGTCAGTATCTGCTATATCTTCAAGTCTGTGGTACACAAGCCAGATCATTATGTTAGGTAAACTATCCCCAAATGCCAAGACACTTGAAGCTGTGGTTGCTAGCTGATGGTGCTAAAAATATGCTACTTTTTCGATAGTTGACAAAACCCATTTTGGCTGATTGTTTACATTTTTGAGTCATTAGATGAACTCTGAGAACTATTTTGAACACATAATCAGAAAGATCAGCCAATTTGCTATGGGTATGCCTATTTTTGTGTTTCTAGTTTGAAATAAAATGAAAATAGAATTAAAACACGAATATTAACGCAATTTCAGCTGGCAGTGCCGCCTTAACGTAGCCAACACTGTGGCAGCGCAGTAATCTATCCTCTGAGACACAGGGTTTCATTGGCTGAGTAACTGATCATGGAAAGAAGGCTCTAGAAATAGCGATCCAATAGGGAAACATCATGTAAACAAAGCATGCGCTCGACCGCCCACGCGGATCAACCGAGTACGTCTGGTGAGACTGAACGATTACGTTGTATATGAAGTGCGTTTGAGGTTCTTGCTGCTGTAATAGATAGCAAAGACAATCCTGATGTCGAGATAGAGGATAACAACAACGATTCGGACTTCGATCTCGGGAAGAAGGAAAGGACATGTATTGTCTGCAGTCTATACACCAGAGGGAAATGCAGGAAGAGATCGAGAACCTACTGTCCAGGATGTGACGTGGGATGCCATTTGGCCTGTGAGCCAAGGTTGGAGCACTACAGAAGAATTCCAAAGCGTGGCAGACTAGAGGGAGCTGGAGAGGAAGAGGAGGATGACTGAACAGTCTCTGTTGATAGTGGCATATCAGAATTGCCTTATTCTGACCTTGGCTTTTTGAACTCTGATGAAGACTCATTGCTGAGGCAAAGTTGCTCATTCCTGTCTTGATATTTTGCATGTTGAAGCTCCCAGCAGGAAGGAAAGTGACATTTAATCCTTTCATTTTTCACATTTGCATGCTTCTATAATAGTCTTAGATTAGATGCTACCAAAACTGTATAAAAAAATTTCTCATCAGAAGTAGCTTATATTATTGTTGACACATTTCTGATTTGATATCAACTCAACAAAGTTTCTTTATCATGAATGTAAAAAGTGAGGTGTGTAGATAGTGATACTTTTTATTTCAACTTTATTCATTTCCTTACAATTTCAGCTGGGTTTTGCTGACATATCTTGTATTTGAATGCTTATGTTGGTTAAAATTATCATGTACCCCAAAATTAACAGAAAGCATTCCGTGAGCACTCATAATATTTGAATCCTTTCCAAGTTTCTTGTAGCCAAGCAATGCTTACATTTTTTTTCTTGGGTAGGATCATGTTTTTGCTTGCTTGTCAAATGCTTTTTGTCACCCTTCTTCCATATAAAAGTGTACCTTAGTAGGTGGGTAGACAGCTTCGATTAATAATAATTGAAAGCTGCATTCCAGAAGTGATTTCTATTTGCCATAAATATATCTGTTATATTTCTAATAATAAACATATAGTTCATTCAATAATCTTTCTAGTGATATATAGTTTGTATGTGTTATTTCTGCATGTTGTATGCTTATTTGGTCATTTGGCACTTGACCCATGAACAGGAAAAACTGGTGACATTCGGGCACTAATACTGTAGTAGTCTGACACCCGGAGGGTTAATGATAGAGAATGTTGTCTCTGTGGTGATGCGCCTTTAAGCGATATGAGGAGTCAGCAAGTACATTTTGGGAACGTTTTGCACGTGTTTTGTTTTTTAGTTCTGCAGCGACTCGTGCTGAATATTTTTTTGGGGTGCATAATTGGATTCTTAGCGTTCGGCAGCACCTATAAATAGGGGATAGAGAATGAGGGAGAGGGATTGATAATGAGAAATGGAACAAGAAATGTAATCAATCAAGCTGGAGTTTTTTTGTAAGGTTTTTATTTGGGTAATTGTTTTTGTTTCATTTTCATTTGTATGTTCATTGAATGAATGAGTTTTGTATTGAAAGGTGTTTATGCATAATTGATTAATTGTTTTACATTGGATTCGGTTTGTGGCGTCTTTGTCTTTAAATGTGATTAGTGACTGAGGAAGGAATTTCCTTTATTTTATTTTATTTTACTGTCAGGTTGGGGGTCGAGCCACCTTCCACCTACCCCAACCGCGACATCTGGTGACTTGCATGCACAACGTTTGGAAAGGCTTCCATAAACGGGCCACATTAGTGGACTCATCCGAGTAGAGGGGTGTGAAAAGACGGCCATGCTAGCTAGCAAGCAACAGCATCTGACTGGCAAGTGATCTTTGTTGATGAACTCTCAAGGAATTCGCAGTGACTAATTCATGAAATGACAATAGATTTGACGGTTTTATAAACAAATTGCAGATACGCAGCCAATTAGGTGTTTTGTTCCGTCAGTTTGTGGTTCCACCCAGTTCGACTGTTTCTCACACCCCTCTCCTCGGACGAGTCCACTAGTGTGGCCCGTTTATGGAAGCCTTTTTGATATTTCATATGGAAAATGCATATTTGCCAGAAACACGTCCACGTGTGAGGAGGCCTGCAGTAGCCAGGTAGTCTGCTGGAGGGCATCAAGACAGGGTCAGAATTCAAACTCAACTGGCGCACAACAAAAGGACTGCCGCCTAATCCTGTACGAAGCCCCCGATTTAATCTGTAGAGTCCGTTTTGCCCTCACACTATTTTCATCAGGCCGAACTAAAAGGTAACAGTCTACAGAGGTGATCGGAACTTCCACGTAAAAGAGTGAGTGAGATTATCAAAGACAACACTTGTTAAAAAGACAAGTCGTGACAATAATTCCGACCAATTGTATTCTCTCTTTTTTTATAAATCTTTTGGCCCTGAAAAGGGCCGTTTGATTTTTCTGGTCTCGAGCAATGGCCGTGAGGTGTGAGCTCCTGGAGTCGTCGTGCCTGGCAGGACTGCCTGCTGCAGCAGGTCTGTGACCAGCCGCTGCGGGTAGCAGCTCCAAATGGTTGCTGTGGTGCAGGTGGTGGTGGCTTGTTGCAAAGAAATCTGTCGTTGGCGAGCTTTCAGAGTTACACTCCTTCATCTGGCCATAGTGAAGAGAGACCGGCGGGGTGGGGGATCCTTGAATTCTAACAAGGACATCGTCATTAAACCTGCAGACAAGGGGGGAACGGTCGTCCTCTTGAACCGCACCGACTACATCAAAGAGGCCCAACAACAACTCTCAATTACCCAGCACTACCAACCCCTCCAGTCAGATCCCACCAGACAACATGCTCAAGAGCTGCACCAGCTGGTGGGAACCTTTCCGTCCAATCTCCAGTCGGTCTCGGATCTCATACCCCGAAACCCTCTCCTCGGTACCTTCTACCTGCTCCCCAAAATTCACAAGGAAAACGTCCCCGGCCGCCCCATCGTGTCGGGTGTAGGAACCCTGTGAGATCAAATCTCAGGATATGTTGAGAGCATTTTTGAAACATATTGTACAGAGCACGCCAAGTTTCTGCCGTGACACCATGGATTTTCTGGGCAAGCTGTCACGACACTCCCAAGTCCGCCAAGGTGCTCTCATTGTAACGATGGATGTTTCTCTTCTTTACATCAGCATTCCTCACTAAGGAGGCATTGCAGCCGTCAAATCGATCCTACAGGAGAACAACTGCCCCTCTCATGATACCGTCATAGTCCTCATTCGCTAGATCCTGGAGCATAATACCTTTGCCTTTGACGGCAGGTTTTTCTCCAGAAGCAAGGCACGGCCATGGGAACAAGATTTGCACCACAGTACGCCAACCTTTTCATGCATAGGTTTGAGGAAGAATTATTTGCAACGCGGATTCTCCGTCCCGACTTCTACATCCGCAACATTGACGATATCGTTCTCATCTGGAACCATGGTGAAGAGGCACTAAGACAGCTCCACAGAGACATCAACCAATTCCTCCCGACCATCCAACTCTTCATGGAATTCTCCCTGATATCGGTCAGTTTCCTGGACTCTCGAGTCTACGTGAAGGATGGTCAAATCTGCATCTCCCTCTGCAGGAAACCGACCGACAACCTGCAGATGCTCCACTTCACCAGCTCACATCCACGGCATGTGAAGGATGCTATTCCATATGGACAAGCCATACTGCTACATCAATCTACTCCAACGACCAATACCTTAACGGACATCTACAGGAACAGGAAACCGCACTTCTCCGCAGTGGCTACCAACGCGAAACTGTTCGCACCCAGTTCAGAAAAGCCACCAACCAGAGACGTGATGACCTCCTCGTCCGACAAGACAAAAATTATGGAGCCAGCAGAATCCCATTCATAGTGAACTACTTTCCAGGGGCGGAAAAACTACGACATGGACTGAATGACCTCCAACACCTACTGGATGATGACAAGCGCCTCTCCCAGGCAGTGCCGACTCCCCCTGTGCTGGTCTTTAGGCAGCCCCCCAACCTGAAAAGACTGCTGATCCACAGTAAGCTCCACACCGATGCACCCGCAGGAGGAGACAGCATGGAACCATGAAACAGACCACAGTGCGCCACCTGTGCCATTATCTGTTCAGAAACCGCGATCACTAGAAATATGGCCGTGCACTAGGTCAGGGGCAACTGCACCAGCAGCTCAAACGACGTGGTGTATCTGATCAGATGCCGCAGAGATTGCCCGAATGCGTGGTATGTAGGAGAGACCTGCCAGCCACTAAGGCAACGCATGAACGGGCACCGGGCCATAATCAGGAATCGGTCGCCTCTGCCTGTGGCTGAGCATTTCAGTTTGCCTGAGCACTCAACATCAGACATGCTCCTGAGCGTGCTGCAAGGCAGCTTGCATGACACCCGACAATGTCGCGTGGCTGAGCAGAAAAAGTCTTGTCGGTCGAGGAGGTCATCACGTCTCTAATTGGTGGCTTTTCTGAACTGGGCGCGAACAGTTTCGCGTTGGTAGCCACTGCGGAGAAGTGCGGTTTCCAGCTCCTGTAGATGTCCGTCCCGGTCTTGGTCGTTGGAGCAGATACGATGTATCCGTATGGCTTGTGTGATGGGTGATGGCTGACCACCTGGGAGTGCGGCACGTGGTGAACTGAAATAGCGTTGGTACTCAGAGAGAACGAGTAATACTTGACTAATTGATTCTCGTCTCTGTCCTACGTCACTTGCTGAATGACGTCATTGGGGAGGGAGAACGAATCTCGGAGGAGTTTGGAAGTGGCAGTGAAAACACGGGAGAGATTCTCTGTTCATGGGGTCTTGGTCATGACCCCTTGGTGCACCGAGGATTGTCGGCGAGGATTTGTCGGCGTGATCTGAGGGGACTGAGCACTTTCAACGCCTGGCTGACCGCTAGTCAGCCGGACCCAATCCCTGGTGGGAAATACAGATTCTCGACTTCCGTCCGTTGCCTGGACGCTTGACGGTATTTTTCAAGGAAGCGGTGGAGGGAGAGAAAAACCTCCTGGCCACAAGAAGGATCAACACTGTGGTTCCCTACCCCTCCTGGTCCTGAAGACAACACCGTGATGAGTAGAAATGAAACTTGTTCTCCCTCTGTCCCCCTGTGTTTGATAATGAACTCTCTCTGACACTGATAAAGAACGAAACTCTCTCTGACACTGATAACGACGTACCAGGAACATTGAACTCTTTTCTCTTGTTTCGTGAATGAAGATGAACAGTTATCTGGACTTTTATTAATAATTGATACTTGCTAATCCATGAAGAAACTAGTTATTCTAATATGTTGCATGTTTTTGCAGGAAGATTCTGATAATCCAAATATTCGACATTCTATCCCCCTCCGTGTCTTTTGTTGAGAACGAAAGGAAAGTGAATGGATGAATAATTAGAGTTAGTCTATCTCTCAAATAGACAACAATGTTGTAACCCCTTGGGCTGTAACATAAATTGGGCGCTCGTTCCGAGATATGAATTTGACAAATTGAGCTAGATTCGAAAACATGAAAGTTGAGATTTAAATTATTTCTTTGCTCATCACTGAAATTTCAGATAACCTGTTGAGAGTGTGTCCATGTCCTGTGTGATCTTTCTGCTTGCTACTTGCATTATGTGCATTGTCTGATCCTGTTATTGCACTCGGCAGTTTCGCGCAACAAAGGTAGGAATTAACGGAAATTTGTCAAAAATGGCCACCGGAAGTGAGGAGACTGTAGACATACGTCATCTCTTACAGAATATGACGGCAGATCATGTGCGCGTTGCACTGGTAGAGGAAAAGTATGTTTTGGCTGAACGTTTTGGCATTGAATTGCGGGAGCGCATGACCTCAAGGCAAATTGATGAAATTCTCATTCCTGAACTATCTAAACAGGGCCTGTTTAGGGTAGAAGAGGACAGTCGCGAAATGGGGGATCAGAGTGAAGCTTTGCACTTGCAGATGGAGAGACTAGAGTGGGAGAAAGAGAGATTCCGAATGGAGCAGGATATGCAGAAAGAGAGATTCCGAATGGAGCAGGCTATGCAAGAGTCGAGACTGAAATTGGAAAGAGAGAAATTTGAGTTCGAACGTGAACGATTAAGTCGCGAAGAGGGGAACGTGAGAACACCCCGTCTTGAGAGACTGGACGATTTGACTGATCAAGACGATCCTGTAGTCTACTTCCGAAGTTTTGAGCAGCTGGCTGAAGCATCTGAGATTCCTGTAAACGAGTGGTATCGTAGTTTGCTCCCTTGTCTGAAAGGGAAAGCAAGAGAAGCTGCCCTTAGTTTGTCAGCAGTGGAGGTGAGGAACTATGACACGTTGAAAGGAAAGGTGCTCTCAGTTTTCGCAGTCTCAGCAGAAGTCCATAGGAAACTTTTTCGGAACACTAAGCTCGGGGAGAAAGAAGACCCTCTTGAACTTTTGTCCAGGCAGACCAAATATTTTGAACTTTGGGTGCGTGCAGAAGGTGTAGATTCTTTCGAATCTATGCGGCAGACAATCTTGAAAGAGCAATTTCTGAATTCGGTAGGTGTAGATATCCGTGTCTATCTGAGTGACAAAGAATGCAAGACTGTCCGTGAGTGTGCCGAGAAAGCAGGGAAGTTTCTTGCTGCGAGGGAGGGGGTGACGAAAGTAGATGGATGTAAGTCTAAGACTGGACAGGATGCATTTTCCGGAGGGAAAGGGGAATCCCCGAGTAGAAATTCCTCAGGAAAGAGCGGCTCTGAGAAGCAAACTGTAGCTGTGAAGGATGTTGTGTGCTACAAGTGCAGGGAGAAAGGACACTACCAATCAAACTGCTCCAATACTACTTTCGGCCGGGGATGAAGTCAGATGTACAGACAGTCAGATGTACAGACAGTCAGATGTACAGACAGTCAGATGTACAGACAGTCAGATGTACAGACAGTCAGATGTATATGAAGTCAGATGTACAGACAGTCAGATGTACAGACAGTCAGATGTACAGACAGTCAGATGTACAGACAGTCAGATGTACAGACAGTCAGATGTACAGACAGTCAGATGTACAGACAGTCAGATGTACAGACAGTCAGATGTACAGACAGTCAGATGTACAGACAGTCAGATGTACAGACAGTCAGATGTACAGACAGTCAGATGTACAGACAGTCAGATGTACAGACAGTCAGATGTACAGACAGTCAGATGTACAGTCAGATGTACAGACAGTCAGATGTACAGACAGTCAGATGTACAGACAGTCAGATGTACAGACAGTAAGATGTACAGGCAGTCAGATGTACAGACATTCAGATGTACAGGGTTAATCAAGGCACTGATTCATTTTGAGGTCTATTTGAGGGCTCTTAAATATCACGAGCAGGCAAAGATTATAGGTTACATAATCTTTGGTGCAGGTTAACACTGACCACAACCCATTTCTCTTTTTGAATAGCATTATATCTTTGATCGTTGGAAAACTATCAGGCAAAGAGCTTTTAGATTTGCGTGTTTTGTATGCCAACTGTGGTAAGACTTTTTGCTTGTGCATGTGTTTTAAAGGTGAATTTAGTATATATATTTTTCAATGTTTCTGACCAGCCTAGGTTTTGACTGATCAGACAGTAAATTGTGAGATTCCTTGTACGAGATTTCTTTTCTTATTAAGTCCTTAAAGAAATCTCTCAAAAGAGGAAGGGAGGTGTGATGGGTGATGGCTGACCACCTGGGAGTGCGGCACGTGGTGAACTGAAATAGCGTTGGTACTCAGAGAGAACGAGTAATACTTGACTAATTGATTCTCGTCTCTGTCCTACGTCACTTGCTGAATGACGTCATTGGGGAGGGAGAACGAATCTCGGAGGAGTTTGGAAGTGGCAATGAAAACACGGGAGAGATTCTCTGTTCATGGGGTCTTGGTCATGACCCCTTGGTGCACCGAGGATTGTCGGCGAGGATTTGTCGGCGTGATCTGAGGGGACTGAGCACTTTCAACGCCTGTCTGACCGCTAGTCAGCCGGACCCAATCCCTGGTGGGAAATACAGATTCTCGACTTCCGTCCGTTGCCTGGTCGCTTGACGGTATTTTTCAAGGAAGCGGTGGAGGGAGAGAAAAACCTCCTGGCCACAAGAAGGATCAACACTGTGGTTCCCTACCCCTCCTGGTCCTGAAGACAACACCGTGATGAGTAGAAATGAAACTTGTTCTCCATCTGTCCCCCTGTGTTTGATAATGAACTCTCTCTGACACTGATAAAGAACGAAACTCTCTCTGACACTGATAACGACGTACCAGGAACATTGAACTCTTTTCTCTTGTTTCGTGAATGAAGATGAACAGTTATCTGGACTTTTATTAATAATTGATACTTGCTAATCCATGAAGAAACTAGTTATTCTAATATGTTGCATGTTTGTGCAGGAAGATTCTGATAATCCAAATATTCGACATTCTATCCCCCTCCGTGTCTTTTGTTGAGAACGAAAGGAAAGTGAATGGATGAATAATTAGAGTTAGTCTATCTCTCAAATAGACAACAATGTTGTAACCCCGTTGGGCTGTAACACTTGTCCATATGGAATAGCATCCTTCACATGCCGTGGTTGTGAGCTGGTGAAGTTGAGCATCTGCTCAACAGGAAACTCAACACCCATCACACAGGGCTCAACCGCGACCTGGGATTCATGGCACACTACAAATGAGGAAGCTTGACCTCGCATATGCCTACCATGCTTTTTGCCTGATCAATGAGATGTTGAAGTGAACTTCTCTAATCGCCTGCCTGTCATTAAAAAACAACAACACCCGCCGGTCTCTCATCACTACGGCCAGATGAAGGAGTGTAACTCTGAAAGCTCGCCAACGACTACTTTCTTGCAAGCCACAGCTCTCATAGCCGCTCTCAGCAGCCACAAGCCGCCACCACCTGCACCAGAGCGACCATTTCGAGTCACTACCCGAAGCCGCTGGTCACAGACCTGCTGCAGCAGCCAGTCCCGCCAGGCACGACTCCAGGAGCTCATGCCTGACGGCCAACGCTGGAGACCAGAAAAATCAAACGGCCCTTTTCAGGGCCAAAAGATTTTTCAAAAAGAAAATACAATTGGTTAAAATTATTGTCATGACTTGTCTTTTTTTCCTGGTGTAGAAGATATGTCAGTAAAGGATTTACAGTATGATGAATGATTAACCCTTAGCGTGCGGCCGGCGGGAATTCCCGCCGAGCTTGGTTTCACCGCTGTGTGCGGACGGCGGGAGATCCTGCCCGCACGCGATCGCTGAGGGTGGGTTAGTTTGAACGCGGTTATCTCCCTTGCAAATGACATCAACTATCTATAAATACCACAGCAGGAAAGCAGACATCCCGAGCTTTCTGCGCATGTGCAGTTTGTATGGGCGATCTCTACAAAGTTTTCGAGTAAATTCGCTCCGAAGTTTGATGTTTTTTTGGCGTCAAGTTTTGTCAGAAGACATCGATGAGCGTGTAATAGAGCTTTTGTTTGGCGAGGATTCAGACGAAGAGTTCGAGCCTTTCAATCTAGATGATGTTGCCGAGGCAGAAGCAGAATTGTAGCAATTCCGATCGCGGGAAGATGTCGAAGTTCGAACCGTTTCCGTGCATCGGAGCGAGCATCGTCAAGTAGATCAACTTCAAGACGTGCATCAGGAAGCGCATCACGCTCTTTCCGACAGCAGGCTTCCGAAGATGCTTAGCTTTCTCCCTTCTGTCAGACGTCTGGCCTACTTGTTCACACTGAGAGCGACGATGCCAACAAGATTTTCGCTTACTTCTTCGGCGGGGGGCCTTGCCCCCCTGGTCCCCCCAGCGGGCCGTTGCCCCTGCACCTCGCCGGGGCCTAGGCGGCCCCTGGACCCCGGCCAAGTTTCCTCTTTTTTTCCCATTTGCTGTTTTCATCCCTGGTAGTGACTCTGGCGCAGTTTGCGATGAATGCGTAATAGACCCTTCGCATTCCAGCATTGTGCCAAAAATAGATTGTTCTGGATACTATTTTTTCAACTCTTTACAGAAATCATTCAAATAACAAAATTTGTTGAATCCATTTCAACACAAACATTTTATTGAATAAACGTTTGTTTGTTGCCTCTACAAACGTAATTTATGAGATTTGTGTGAACTAGTCTTATAACTACTAATGGGGCGTATGTTAGCGAGCAGAGTGCTATTCCACAAGCCTCTCGTGCGACCACCTTATGAACATTCCGGATGGATTAGTTCCATTACGTGATATGAACTGTGCTAGAGACTTTTGCCAGCAGGCAAAGTCTCTAGTGGACTAGAATGGCTGAGGTCTTGACTTACATTGTACTCTATTGCAGGTATGTGAAGAGCAGCCGGTATGAACGCATGAGCTATGAGGACGACTTTGTTCGATTCCTGCAGAGCATGATCTCTGATGTAGAGAAGAGGATCCGTAGGGGTCACCAGCGTCTAGCCTTGAACAGCGCCCAGGGATTGGTGAGGGAATTTTTATGATCTTGTTTCAATTTTGTTTACATCTTGTGTTTTGTGTTTAAGGCCAGACATGGCAGCTAATGTTGGACCAAGTTTGCTGTCATTTGTTTTGTATCTCTTTTTAGTCAACAAATGTATACTGATGTAGGAGCTAAAAAATGATAATGCCTGATAATATATGTCATCAGTTTCCATGGCAACGATCCAAAATGGCCGCCAAACAAAAAATAATCAAAAGCCTATAACTTCTATTCTATGAAACTTATTCCAATTTTGTTTATTGCAATTGGTTTAATTCCTCAATGGTCACATATTTACGTTGTTTCAATGCATTTGGATGGTTATGGATTTTTATTTATTTATTTTTTTTAAAAGGCCTACACAGGTGTGTGTTTTAACCGCTTGATTATGATTTATGAAGAAACTACATGGTTTAAGTCAATGAGCAAACGTAATTATCTTCAAAAATATCCAAACTAGCAGTGTGCCAAAGTAGAAGTATTTATCTTCAAAACTTACTGAGCCTTAGGGATTTGAAGACACCAAGACGCACACAAAGCCCAAAACGCAGAAAAAGGGGAAGAAAGAAGGCTAAAACAACACTTACAGATTGATGGTCCCTGCTCCATGCAGACAGCAAAATCCAGAGTGATTTTTCACAAGTATACATATGCAGCACACAGAAGTAAAAATATTCCATTTGAAGTCACATTGATGAAATATATTTCACCTAATAATATTATATACATTATTGCTGAGAGCAACCGGCGAACTCGAAGTTCAAATCGAAGGCGATATTCGTAACGCTGACTCATTCAACCCTTCGGTCTTGGCCTTTTTTACAAGTATACATATGCAGCACACAGAAGTAAAAATATTCCATTTGAAGTCACATTGATGAAATATATTTCACCTAATAATATATATGTTATTGCAGAGAGCAACCGGCGAACTCGAACTAGTCGAAGTTCGACTCGAAGCCAATATTCGTAACACTCTCAGTCAACCCTTCAGTCTTGGCCTTTTTAGCAGCAGCTGCTTGCTTTGCTTGCAGGCGACGCTTTTGTTTCTGTGGACGAGGCATTCTCTTTGCTCAACACAATTGTAACAGTAATCAATTTCGAGAAATAGCCTTGAAATATGATGAACAGTCAAAAGTCGCGTGGAACAATGCAGCCATATTGTTTACAATCGCGGTGCATTGTGGGCAGGCCGAGTGAATCGACGAGGTGTTTGCTGTGCTCTGATTGGCTAAACTTTGACCCAGACACTTACGCTATCAATGAAATAGTAATGCGTAGCCTTATATGGAAATCTATCGCAAACATTGCCGCTCATTCAAATGCTGGTGACCAATCGCAGTGAAGTCTATTTTTGTCGACAGTGCAGGGCAACAATGCTTCGAAACGTGAGCTATCTGGTGGTACCAAACATCGCATATTTCCCAAAGCGTTGCTATGCGTTTGAGGGCTTTAAAAATGGCCATGTTTTAGAATACTTAGCATAAATATCCAAGCCCACGCTTTTGTAATAATGTTTTAACGACTTTTGCCTATTTTTTTTACAAGATGTTATTGTTGGAGTCGATAGATTAGATGTTGAGGAAGCAAATTCTGCAAAAATCCGAAAATCACTTTTTGGGTCTAAAACAGCTGCCGTGTCTGGCCTTAAAGTGGGGAGGAAAAAAGTGTCTCTTATACTCCTGCGGTGTAAAATTCCAAACACATGCTTGAGGAGCATGACTAACTTGCCAGCATGAGTGCTGGATCATCTTGATCTTGATCATCCTGTCTTGTAGAGTTGCTGTGTAAAACTGCAGTTCAGGCAGAAAAATGTTCTGTTGATGCCATTATGAACATGGATTATCATTTTCTTTTGACCCACAGGATTTTGTATTGTATTAATCTTGTGTTGTGCTTTTTTAAAGTAGGTATAGGGATTTTTGTGTAATTGCTGGCATTCCTTGTGCCTGGTTGTGAAATAACTGGATTTGGTCTGACATTGGTTTGAGTATGGGTATTGTCACTCATCTGGGGAATCATGGCATGACCCTACTAGAGGATATCACAATGTGTGTTGCAAAGTTTTTATGTATTAACATTTTTGACTCACATGCGAAGCAAAAGGGAGTCTATGTACTCGCCCGTTTCGGGCGTCCGTTTAAAACTTTAACGTTGGATTTTTCTCGAAGACTATTAAGTCTATCAACACCCAATTTGGCATGATGGTGTATGATGATAAGGCGTCAAAAAACATACATAGTGACTTGACCTTGCTTCAAGGTCAAGGTCGCAGGGGCCATAAATGTTGTCTAAAAAACAGCCATTTTTCACATTTTCCCAATTTTCTCTGAAGTTTTTTAGATTGGATACCTCACCTATATATGGTATATAGGGCAAAGTAAGCCCTATCTTTTGATACCAGTTTGGTTGACCTTGCTTCAAGGTCAAGGTCACAGGAGCTCTTCAAAGTTGGATTGTATACATATTTTGAAGTGACCTTGACCCTGAACTATGGAAGATAACTGTTTCAAACTTAATAATTATGTGAGGAACATGTTATTTTTTCATCATGAGACACATTTGGTCACATATCATCAAGGTCAAGGTCACTTTGACCCTTATGAAATGTGACCAAAATGGGGTAGTGAACCACTAAAAGTGACCATAACTCATGGTGGAAAGTGCCAATAAGCACCATTGTGCTTCCTATGTCTTGAATTAACGGCTTTGTGTTGCATGACCTTGGATGACCTTGACCTTGGGTCAAGGTCACATGCATTTTGGTAGGGAAAATGTGTAAAGCATTTCTTAGTGTATGATGTCATTGCTAGGTGTAGTTGTTTGACCTTGACCTTGAGGGTCACCTGAAGGTCCAGGTCATGCAAAGGACAAGGTAGGTACCGGCAGCCGCAGGCAGTGGTGCTGGGAAAGGTGCCTGCAGGCTAAAAATTGCTGATTTACACCATGACGTTTATATAATTAAATTGAAAATTTTCTCACCAAAACTATTTGCAAAATGAAGTGTCAACCTTCGTCTGTCATTCTATGTTGTTTTTTATTTTGTCTGTGATCTGTGATACTTGTGCGAATGCATTAAAAGTACTAGATGAAACACAAAATACGCTTCGCGTCATCAGTCGGAATGGCGTCTTTCACCGAGCATATTTACAGTGTGTTAGAAACAATATATTTCGCGCCGTCAAGAAACCCATTCCAAGTGTGCAAATTACTGAGTCAGCAAGACGAAGCTCCACAGTTTATTCTCGTATTAATATTTTTTCCAAATAAAGCGATTAAGTTAAAGAAAATTCTATCTGAAAATATGTCTAATTTTCAAGAGCTCATATCTCTGGAACTACTCAACGGATTATATATAAAAAAGACGGAATTTAAAGCTCATTTTTTGCAGAATTTAACGATATACGAAACGTGTTGGACAAATGAATGCTCGCGCAGCGCGAGCCAATCAGAGACGAGTACTCTCCGCGCACTGATACGCATCATGGCGGACTTTCAGTCTACGAGCGGTTGTGGCAAATCGGAGTTATTTGTTTGCAGCATCAAGTCTAGTCTTGATAAGTAGCCTAATTCGATGTCTAAACTCATTAAGTTACCAGTACTGCAAGTTATTAAAGCTATTTTTTGCTATTCATGGCAAAGTTTACGCAGAATTAACAGCAAATGTTTGCCACGTGACCGGGTCAAAGTTGTGTGTTGTGTATATGTGCATTCGAAGTGTATCGTATTTTTCTTTCTGCTGATTGTTATCATCAAAATATTATGACAGGAATGTCTGTATATGTTATAAACAACATAAATAAGTGTTTTGTTGAATTTTAGCAGAGTGTTCGAAAACAAAAATCGATGTCTATCATAGACCGAAGTGCGATCCCATATCGAATAGTGTGTTTGTTTATGTATACACACACGTGCCAATAACATCTGATTCTCATCTCTGAGGTACGCAGCCAAACTGCTGACATGTTAAAAAAATATTAATGACCTTTTATAGAAATGCAATGCTATTTTATTTTTCTGTTTTATTTCAGACTATGCACAATTCCAGCGCTCTCGCTCTCTCTCTCTCTGTCTCTCTCTCTCTCTCTGTCTCTCTCTCTCTCTGTCTCTCTCTCTCTCTCTCTCTCTCTCTCTCTCTCTCTCTCTCTCTCTCTCTCTCTCTCTCTCTCTCTCTCTCTCTCTCTCTCTCTCTCTCTCTCTCTCTCTCTCTCTCTCTCTCTCTCTCTCTCTCTCTCTCTCTCTCTCTCTCTCTCTCTCTCTCTCTCTCTCTCTCTCTCTCTCTCTCTCTCTCTCTCTCTCTCTTCTTTTTGTGAACCAAATGGAAGAAGCAGCTATTCTAAATTAAGAATTATACATGGTTTGTTCATCAATGTTGTTTTTGTTGACTTTTTGAGCGTGTGATTGGTGGCGAACGTTAAAATCCGGACAGACGCAATTTCCTTCCTGGCCTGCAAATGCCTCGAGTCAATGTAATAAAAACAGAAGTCAGGACCTTTAACGTAATATCGGATGATCAAGTTGTTTGAATAACGGTTCCACCTACATATCAATGTCACGAAACACGAAGGGGCGGGCTTAAGTTTGGTAGAAATCGAAGAAAAAGAAGAAAATAAGAAGTACCGGAAGTTGTCTGTCCGCTAAATCGCGCTACTCTGAGGATTAATAAATGGCTATTTTCTCCACCTAAAATGCCATTCTTGATTTTTGGGGGGGATGAAAACGATGTTTGGTGGTGTGTAGTTTTGATAAAAGCCGGCAAGCACACCACTTGAAGGTAAAATACGGCTCTGGCGTCTTTCTTACAGATTGCCGATTCAGTTCTGTCCGTGTGATCTACATTCGCAACTTCGCTTTTCTTGTGTAAATACACATCTTTCCAAACGGGATGTGACTTTTTACACGCTCTACACAGGTTAGAATGGCGCCATAGAACATGCGGGATAGCTTAGTTCACTTAGTTTCGATATCTTTGTTCTCGAGCCAAGGCGATTTCATCTGTCTGTCCGTAGCGTTCGCAACCTCCGTTCGCAACACAGACAGACGGCGTTGCGAACGTGGACAGACAGCGTTGCGAACGTTCAAGGCGTACGAGTTCCCGCTTTGAGTCGGGACAAAAATAGACACACTGTGTCTCGCAAGAGATTCAATAAACACAAATGACTCAGGAATCGGAAGCGTGATTTGCTCGTTTTCCGAATCTCCAGCGATTTTAAAGTTGCATCCACCTACCCACCCATCCATCCACCCATCCGTCCGTCCGTCCGTCCCTCCCTCCAGTCATCTATCCATCCATCCATCCATCCATTCATCCATCCACTCGTCCATGCACCTATTCGCCCATCCATCCATCCATCCATCCATCCATCCATCCATCCATCCATCCATCCATCCAACTCTGCGGTCTCAAAGATGGATTCCTCAGTGTGTTAAAAATGTCCAACCCCTCCAAATACAAAGACCGCCAGCACGTTTCCAACCCCAATGTCATCAGGGTTGGCGATTTTGTGTGGGCAGATTTTCACAATGTTGATGGGGTTCTGGCTGGCTTGAACTTTTGGAGATTTCCCCCCCCCCCCCCCCCCCCCCCCCCCCCCCCCCCGCTTTCACGCCGCCGGTTCAGCTTATCTCGCCGCCTTCACAGCCTTATCTCTTCCCCCCCCCCCCCCCCCCCCCCCCGCTTCCACACCGCCGGTTCAGTTCAGTTTATCTCGCCTTCTCCCCCCCCCCCCCCCCCCCCCCTCCCCTCACCTCCGCTACGCCTATTTCTTCAATGCTACTCCAAACTCTTTGGCATGATGGTGGGTTGGCAGGTCTGTAAATTCATTCCATCAATAGACCCGTCACAAGTTTCATTATGTTCGACACCGCATTTTTGTAAATGGGGGTATAGGGTACTATACTGCCTGCCAAGCTACAATTTATATGCAAAATAATCTTGTTATGTTGTTTCCATGTTGATTAATGTTTGTACTTTACCCTGAATTGCTTTCAATGTGGTGATAAGGCATTTGAAGATGTGTAGAAAAGTTCAAAGGTTCTACGTCCATGTGAAGTTTATAAAAATTTGTCACATATACACCATAAATGGGCCCAAATCATAGCATTCTACATTGTTTTCTACTTGAATTCCTTAATAAATCTGATGGAATATTAATTTTAGTTGGATTTTTTGACATTGAAAGTTAAAGTAACTTCATATATGTGACCCTCCACCACGGAATGAGTCGCTTTGTCCCCCTGGGCCATTTTCAGTTTTTTACTCTGTCTGAAAGTATTTTAAATGGCAATCACAATGGTGAAAACCGTTTGAAAATCGGACAATTAGTCTCCGAGTTACAGGTATTTAAATATACTTACCCTCGGAAATGTGTTTCTGAGAAAAATTGAAATAAAAGTTTTGAAACTTCAGCACAACAGTTTCCTTAGCAACCATGCATGCATTTCTTTGAAATTTGGCACAGTCATACAACATAACATAAAAAACTAACACACAAATTTTCAGTTTGAAACATAAAGTAGTTTATTGTCAACATTGTTTCAGAAAATACACGAAAATGTACGTTCACGGATAAATTGTCACAATGGCTTACTGATCAAAAACCTATTCATAATAATTTTAAAATCAGTGCTAATGTGCACAGGTCCAAGAAACACAAAAATTACACTAAAATGTTTGTGTAGTAAAGTGTGGGGTGGGGGTGGGGGTGCACAGTGATTGTTAAACTATTTATACGCCACAATGGGAACTGATGATGCTATTAGATTCCAAAGTATTTTATTCAAAGAAACATACAAAACTATTTAACAAGCAATGTTGATGCGGCCTCGACCTGAAAACAATCACATACAATATGTAGTTTCAGAGCCAGTCCAACTATTTGAAGTCATTTCATCATTACTGTTCATTTAATACAAAGATTTCTCAAACAAGCAATGCGAGATGTACAGCAGAGAGCTGAATATTCTCTCAAGTCTGCACATTCATCTTCGGCAAAATTAATGTAAACGAAATTCAACTTGTGGGTTGAGATCGGCTCCGTGGCCGCTGAAAGTGATCTCGATCTGTTGATTTACATCAATCTGACACAAGAAATCAGTAATACACTATAAATTTACAAGTTTACGGGAACATACCTTCATGTATGCTTGTTTTCCGTCGAAAAATCAGCAGTAGTGAGTCGAAATCACGATAGGCACGGAAGCGTGGAGAGTTGAAGGCAGAAGCGCTAACACCTCGAGGCTCACTCTAAGCTGCGCTCCGATTGGCTGGTTCCTTCCCTCTCCCATATGGTCCATAGTTAAGCGAACCAATCAGATTGAAGGTTTTGAATGCATAGAGTGACATAAGTTCTTACAAAAAGGATCCAAAAAGCTGCGAAATGGTGAAAAAATTATTGAAATCGGTTGAGTAGTTTTTGAGATACAAGCATTTTAAATTATGAATATTTAATGAAGTATTTATTTTGAAACCCCTCTTGCATAAATTAAGTATTTAAACGTATTTAGAGACAGATTTGGTAAATAAAACTCTCTGACATTGTAGATAAAGGATTGCTGAACCAGAAACAACCAAAAACTCAAAATCGACAATCCACACCCCTTGTACCTATTTCCAGTGCTAGCGCCGAATGGTTCCAGGGACAAAGCGTCTCATTCCGTGGTGGAGGGTCACATATGTGTTTGCTGTATTTTGGGAATTAGGGGGGTAGGATACTAAACAGTCTACCAGGCTACAATTTGTTTGTATAATCACATATTACTGTTGTTGCCATGTTGTTTAATGTTTGTACTTAACTTTCAAAGGCTTTCAAGTTAGTAATTATGCATTTGAATATGTGTACAAGAAGTTAAAAGGTCCAGCGTCCATAAAATTACACAGGCGGGGACAACCGAATGGTCTCACAAGAAGAAAATGGCCATTTGAAAAACCTTTTATGAACTGTTTTTTCAGGGAAGATATAGTTTGTTTAGTTTTTGTTGTTAGAAGCTCATTTCTACAAGCTTTAGGCACCTTTTTGGCAGTTACAAAGATTGCGAGAGATTTCTTTGGATCAGGAGGGTTGGTGTCTTTGAACCAGGATTCTGTCAAAACTAACGCTTTCCATATAATTTTTGTTTTTGTTTTACAACAAAATAAACCTACTGTCTGCATTTCAATCTTTATTTGCTTTGGTTTTGACTTTTTTTTTCCCATGATGTGTGTGTGTGAAAAGGAAAAATGGAAACCATTATTGTGAAACCTGCCTCAACATGAAAACAAATCATCAATACAATAGGCACATATTTCTAGGTTTTCTTGGATGATTGGATGCATGAATAGGGTTGTGGATGGATGGATGGATGGTTGGTTTGATGGATGGATAGTATGTTATGGCCTATCAGACTTCGTATGCTATATCTATTGTCCACAGAGCCGCAATGTTTTTTAAAATAAAAATAAATTAGCAAGATATTTTGCTAACCTATATTTTAAATATATGTTAATTTGCAAAGTTCAAACTATTACTGAGCCACATGCAATATTTCATGCTGGTAACTGATATAGTGTTTTAGATAGGAAGATTTTCAGTGAGCCATGCCCCCGCAGAATCACGCCTTATTTGTTACTAAAAATAGACTGGCTAAAAACTATATGCACTTTTCTGGTAAATTTCAGTTCATTTGCAAAGGTAAAACTATAACAAAGCCAGACACCAAATTTTATGCAAGTATCTCATATAGTTTTTGAGATAATCAGCTTTTCAGTCAAGTACCCTCATAATTTCACTTTTTTTCCATCACGCAAATCAGGGTTTTCCTCAAATTGATAACACAATATCTTAAACTGTAAGCTTTTTGACTCACATGCGAAGCAAAAGTGAGTCTATGTACTGAGCCGTGTCGTCCGTCCGTCCGTCCGGGCGTCCGTCCGTCCGGGCGTAAAAAACTTAAACGTTGGATTTTTCTCGGAGACTATTAAGTCTATCAACACCAAATGTGGCATGATGGTGTATGATGACAAGGCCTCAAAAAACACACATAGTGACTTGACCTTGCTTCAAGGTCAAGGTCACAGGAGCCATAAATGTGGTCTCAAAAACAGTCATTTTTCACATTTTCCCAATTTTCTCCCATGTTATTGAGAATGGCGACCTTAGCTACAAGTGGTATATAGGTCAAAGCAAGCCCTATCTTTTGATACCAGTTTGGTTGACCTTGTTTCAAGGTCAAGGTCACAGGAGCTCTTCAAAGTTGGATTGTATACATATTTTGAAGTGACCTTGACCCTGAACTATGGAAGATAACTGTTTCAAACTTAATAATTATGTGGGGCACATGTTATACTTTCATCATGAGACACATTTGTTTACATATCATCAAGGTCAAGGTCACTTTGACCCTTATGAAATGTGACCAAAATGGGGTAGTGAACCACTAAAAGTGACTATATCTCATGGTAGAAAGTGCCAATAAGCACCATTGTGCTTCCTATGTCTTGAATTAACAGCTTTGTGTTGCATGACCTTGACCTTGGGTCAAGGTCACATGTATTTTGGTAGGAAAAATGTGTAAAGCATTTCTTTGTGTATGATGTCATTGGTAGGTTTAGTTGTTTGACCTTGACCTTGAAGGTCACCTGAAGGTCAAGGTCATATAAAGGTCAAGGTCAAGCATGTGAGTCGTATGGGCTTTGCCCTTCTTGTTTGTATCTTTGAAAAAAATAGTGTCAAAATATATGATATAGTCTTCTGGTATAATAAGTCTGATAGGGTTCACTTCAATGGTTTTGGTTCAGCAGGCCTTCAAATATGGTCCTCGGTGATGTTTTGCACGTTGAAAATTCTTATTTTGGGCCATATTCAGCACCCTGTTGTACTGGAACTGCATAAAAGAATGGCTTCATTTTGCTTACATGAACTGCCTACAATATATTGATTTGGAATTAGGCAATATATGCTGTATACCTTGTATGATTAGAGGACTGTTAGGCTGCAAAGTTTGGAAAATATTTAGTATTACTCTTCGTTTCGTGTTTCCATATACAATAAATGCTGTATCTCCAGAACGAATCAAGATAGACACTTCATTGACTCACATGCGAAGCAAAAGTGAGTCTATGTACTCAGCCGTGTCGTCCGTCCGTCTGGGCGTAAAAAACTTAAACGTTGGATTTTTCTCAGACACTATGAAGTATATCAACACCCAATTTGGCATGATGGTGTATGATGACAAGGCCTCAAAAAACATACATAGTGACTTGACCTTGCTTCAAGGTCAAGGTCACAGGAGCCATAAATGTGGTCTCAAAAACAGTCATTTTTCACATTTTCCCAATTTTCTCCCACGTTATTAAGAATGGCGACCTTAGCTACAAATGGTAATCTTTTGATACCAGTTTGGTTGACCTTGCTTCAAGGTCACAGGAGCTCTTTAAAGTTGGATTGTATACATATTTTGAAGTGACCTTGACCCTGAACTATGGAAGATAACTCTTCCAAACTTCATAACATTGTAGTACACATGTTATACTTTCATCATGAGACACATTTGGTCACATATCATCAAGGTCAAGATCACTTTGACCCTTATGAAATGTGACCAAAATGGGGTAGTGAACCACTAAAAGTGACCATATCTCATGGTAGAAAGTGCCAATAAGCACCATTGTGCTTCCTATGTCTTGAATTAACAGCTTTGTGTTGCATGACCTTGGATGACCTTGACCTTGGGTCAAGGCCACATGTATTTTGGTAGGAAAAATGTGTAAAGCATTTCTTAATTTAGTGTATGATGTCATTGCTAGGTGTAGTTGATTGGCCTTGACCTTGAAGGTCACCTGAAGGTCAAGGTCATATAAAGGTCAAGGTCAAGCATGTGAGTCGTATGGGCTTTGCCCTTCTTGTTTTTGTTTTATTTTAATTCTTTCATCAAGTAGTAAAAGCACAACACTTAAAAACAAAACAATCTCTGAGTCAAAATTTTGGCTGCCAGTACCTAGTCAAGGTCAAGCATGTGGTTCGTATGGGCTTTGCACTTCTTGTTTATTTTCTTGTGTGGTTTCTAATCAAGTGTCCAGGTAGTAAAGCAGCAATTACACGAGACAAAAGTTTGATCAGTGCATTCAATTTAATGAATAAGCAAGTAAGTACTGATAGCGTCCACTGCCACTGAATCCTCTCACAGTAAGGAGAGAAGATGGCAGCTAGCCTGAGACATAAGACTGACAACCCTAAATGGATTTCTCCCTGTGTAGGTCAATGGCAGCAACTCCAGCAATGCCAGGGAGGAGAAGATCAACATGCTGACAGAGAAGATCAATGAGCTGGTCAAACAGGTGAGTTGTAATATATGGTGCACCACCTCTGGTGAAAATGGCCACCCTTACTATGTCCCCTACTGTGAATGCGGAGGCACGCGAGCCTCCACTTCATTTACGTAGGCACAAGCTTGCGTTACAAAAAATTCTTCGTGTCAGTTCTAACCCGACCAATCCTGCTTATCCTTGTGTTGTCTGGCCAAAGTTTCCGCACCTTTATGTGGCCAAGCCCAGCTGTATCTCCCCGTTGGGGATACGAGTTGAGAAGGATATCGCAGCGCCAAACGTTCGGTTGGACACAATTTTTACCTATCCTTTGTATCTGTCACCGCCATGGCTCATGCCTGAGCCTTTTGTTTTTCTAAATCTAGCTAAATTTGTCAAGAGTGCCACCCTCACTAACATTTACTAGAGTAAATTCCGGGAAATTTTATCGAATTATGCAGATTTTTTCCCACTTTATACAGATGGTTCTAAAGACGGAGATCGTGTGGCGGCAGCTGTTGTCGCTTGCGACTCCGTCTTGCGCTTTCACCTTCCGGATGGGACTTCAATTTACTCCGCAGAGCTTGGTGCACTTGAGGCCGCTCTTGGTGTAGTCCAGAGCAAGAGACTGCCGCAAGCCTTTGTAGTCTCTGACTTGCTATCGGCCTTACAGGCTCTGAGGGGTAGAGAGATTTCCCATCCTTATTTGTTTAGCATATTTGTTCATCTGTGTCGACTACAGTGTGGGGGTACTGAGGTCGCCTTCTGCTGGCTCCCTAGCCATATGGGCATCATTGGGAACGAGAGAGCAGATCAGGCTGCCAAGTCTGCTCTCTCCCTTCCCATGTCCCCGGGCAGGTTCCTGGCGGACGACCTGGTACCCCGTATTACTAAATACATTTCTAACCTGTGTCAGGCTGACTGGGACGGCAGGGCACATAACAAACTTCACGAAATAGCTTCTGTGTGAGGTGAGCGACTCTCCCCCACATCGCTCACAAGAAGAGAGGAAGATGTGCTCTGCCATTCCCGGATCGGCCATTCTGTTCTGACATACTCCTATTTGTTGCGGTCGGAGCCTCCACCGGAGTGCCGTACCTGCCAGTGCAGGCTCACCATGCGGCACGTTCTGGTGGAGGCTTACAGACAGTGCTAACTGTGATGTGACTGGGGAGGCTTACAGACAGTGCTAACTGTGATGTGACTGGGGAGGCTTACAGACAGTGCTAACTGTGATGTGACTGGGGAGGCTTACAGACAGTGCTGACCTTGATGTTGCAGGTGGAGGAGCTGGGCTGCGAGGGCAAGGTGGAGGAAGCACAGGGAGTCATGAAGCTGTGTGATCAGCTCCGGGAAGAGAGGAACCAGCTGGAAACTGTAAGTGCAAACATTGTCTCTCAGACTGCCGCTGTTTGGCATGACACTTCCGTTTCTGGTTTGTTGGTGCTGTTGTGTGATGTCATGAATCACAGAGGAGCTCCTTGTGATGGCTGTGTTTAACTCTTGCCCTTCCAAGAGCAAATGTAGCCATGGTTCAAAGGCCTCTCAATAGTGAGCATAAGCTTCCAACCATCATAGGCAGGATGGAGATGGACACAATTGCTGGCCTATACCCATCCTACATAGGCAGATTGGATGTCTTGTCATATGAAACCGCCCGTTCTAAAAATAAAGTCCGGAACGATACTTTCATTGGTCGGGAAGATACTTTCATTGGTCGGGAAGATACATAAATAGATCTGGAAAACCCAAAGCAAGGGACGCAACTCTGTGTCATTGCTGCCCTGCACAAACTGTCTCCGCTCCCGCTCCGTCCTGTCCTCCTCCCCCCCCCCCCCCCCCCCCCAACCCCCGTCCCGTCCCCCCCACCCCCCATCACGTCCCCCCCCCACCCCCCGTCTCTCTTCCTCCAAGCCCTTCCCTATCCTCATCTGCCAGCGAGGGCGGTTTCATATGACATGTCTTGCCCAGGCTCCGCTTGAGGCCTATACCCACCCTAGGCCAACTGGATCTGTCTCTGCTCAGCGTAGACTAACCTTTGGACTACGTCCTGAAAGGGAAAATGGGTAATCAGTTGGGATTCTTTTTTTTTCTCTTGGAAACCTTGCTGTAATGCTGTATAGTCATATGATTTAGAAGAGTTGGAACTTATAGGTAAATTTGTATATTGCCAAACTCTTGTAAGTGAGAAACGTAAGTAATAGTTGCATGAATCTTGGAGACTTGTTGAGAATGCATGAGATGTTTAAATGAAGTTGCTCATGGGGTGTGCTGTACTCTGCAGAAGACTGGGAGCTCCTCCGAGCCTGAGAAGACGATGGAGGTGTGCGGCGTGTGTGGAGCACTTCTTGTGGTGGGCGACGTGCAGCAGCGCATTGATGAGCATCTGCTGGGCAAGCAGCATGCTGGCTATGCCAAGATCCGTGAATATGTGGAGGAGCAAAAACAGGTATGTTGTCCTATTTGAAACCTTTATGGAATGCTGTGGCACACTCTCACACATACTCATGTGCACACACAGACATGCATGCACACACACACACACACACACACACACACACACACATGCACACTCAAATGTGCACACAAACACACACACACACACATATACATGCTTAACTAGTTGCTTGTTATTGATTGAATAATGGTGAAAATTTTTCATAGTATGAGCAGAGCAGAAAATCCAGCAATATGTTATTGTAACGATATGTACAAAGAAATGCTGTCTAGTTTACTTGGAAAGGTTTTCATGCAACGAAATCCTTTTTGCGAGTTTACTAAATGCATTTGACATGCACAGATTGCATCAGGTGAATGTCTAACACACACATAAACACCTATCCACCCCACCTGCCACAAGAATGTCTATTTGAAACTGATTCAAAGAGGATCCTGTCAGCTGACACATTATTTTGAAATGGGTTTTGATGAGTTCCCGTAGAAATCAACCATGGTAAGTTTGTGGAGCTATTGTGTAGACCTTGAAACAGATACACAGACCTGGGTACCCGTACGAATTTTGCGTATTAATACGCAAGAAAAAATGGAATACGAAAATTAAGCATGCCTCTGAAAAAATACGCGGAAACAAAATGCAGCTTTTGCGTACTCCTAAATGTGCAATTTCGCGCGATAAAGTCCACGTCTGGCACGCGTGGCCCATATCCAGAACGGTGTTCCAGCCAAGGGAGAGCGGAACAGACAGTTGGAATCGTCTGAGTTTACTTTAGAGATAAATCGGGGTTAAAATAACTCGCCGTTCTGGATACAGGCCCTGTTTCCGTTGAAGTTTGAGTGTCTCTCTCTCTCTCTCTCTCTCTCTCTCTCTCTCTCTCTCTCTCTCTCTCTCTCTCTCTCTCTCTCTCTGCCTCTCTCTTCTCTGTCTCTGTCTGTCTGTCTGTCTGTCTGTTTCTCTCTCTCTCTCTCTCTCTCTCTCTCTCTCTCTCTCTCTCTCTTTCTGTCTTTCTCTCACACTTTCCCTCTATGTGTGTGTGCGTGTTTGTGTGTGTGTGTGTATTTGTGTGTGTGTGTGTGTGTGTGTCAGACATGGGACTGATCCGTATTTATACTGATTTCCGTATTTTTTTAAAGTCAATGGGTCATTTCTGAGATCGACGCAAATCCGAAGAGAAAATTGGGGGGGGGGGGGTAGGGTGAACTTTGGCGCCTTCGCAAGTTCGGTTGTCGGGTCGTTCCGTCATGTTTCACGAAGTACTGCGACGTCATTTATCCAAACTTTGCGCTCGTTTTTATTGGTCATGATCATTGCCGATCTTTGCCGAAGCTGAAAATACTCGTTTTCGGATTCTCCGAGCGCTTGTGCAGTTGTGAAGTCGAAGCAGTCAAAATGGCAATATACTCCTATCGTCGTATCGAGTGTTGACGGAAAATGAAAGTGTTGAGTCCGCGAACATCGACAAGGTTGACAGTGTGAAAAACAAATGGAAAGCGCAATGGCTGTCGGAGAGAGTTGTGGTGAAATACAAGGGCAAGGAGAGATCCCAGTTATCGGCGATTCCATCGCAAAAATCGACGTGCCTGGAGAAGCCATTTGCAAGTGGTGCGAGAAAGGAATCATCAATTACGGGACAAATGGAAAGTCTGCATTGGTAAAGCATCTCACCACCAACAAACACGCGCTGAAATTGGATTTGCATCGAACAACGCCGTCTGTGGACCCAAAGATTCGGCAGCCACTGGAACTCCCTGGAGATCAACCCGTGTTGTACCTCATCATGCTACGGTTCCAGTTGATGGCCGAAGTCGTAGACCATCCCACATTGCTTTTGCTCGGAAATCATGGAGCCGCAAGGTAGCCTCTTCTTCTAAACTTACTAAATTCCTTGGACTGCAGGCGACGCGTAAAGTAGAACCCAAACACCGGCGGTAAATGAAAGTGCCTGAAGAAGACTTGTAAGTCGAAAATTCGCGTCTGTGCTCGCCTTGTGTTAAAGCGACTTTCATTTACCGCCGGTGTTTGGGTTCTACTCTTCTTCTAAAAATAAGCTGCAGACTCCCACACCCTCCACATCAGCTGTGGTCAGTGCTTCGAGACGGGAAACTTACCTCCAGTCACTGCTAATGGTGTGTCTCCGGGGTTTTGTATTCCCAAGGTGGCCTCTTCTTCCGCCATGAAGGTGGTGCAGACCCCCATCAGCAAAAGATCGTCATCTGTGCCCGTGAGTGAAGCTAATGTGATGCCGGCCCCAGCAAAGAAAAGGCAGGTTTCCAGTGGTGACCTGAGGGATTTCTTCAGCAAATTTCCCAGAGTATCAATGAAATGAAGAATAAACAGTCACAAAATGAACAGACTTTTCTATGTACAATTTTTTGGTATTTGCACACCCAACACACAACTATTGATGGCAGAGATCGATCTAAAACAGACATGTGATTTTGGGTGAGAACTTATAATTTTTTACTTTTTTTGTACTGTAGCTGTTTCAGTGAACAGCCTAGAAAGTTAATTTTCCTGCTCAGATTGCATCAGATTGCACCATTTGGCTTCCCCTATTAACCCACTCGCTTCGGATGGAACGCGCACGTTGCATCCCCCCTTCGCTTCGGGAGCGACGCACGCGTCTCATCTTACCCTCGCGGTGTTTACGTCGAGATCTAAAATTAGCAACGGTAATGGCCGACTTATCGCAATGCCTGCTGGGAAGCAGAGTGACTGCGCACTACGCTAGTCCAAGTTTGATCGAAATCGGACAAGTTTTAGCTGTGTTGTGGCGATTTTTGTCGAGGTTTCGACTGACGTTCTGACTTTTTTCGCGTCATGTCCGACTTCGCATCGGATGAGAGCGAAGGAAGCGACATTGATGCCAATTTTAATTCTGATTTCGACGATGTCGATGCGCCGGAAGATCCGCTTCAATAGGACCAGTGGATGCGAGAGATGTTGGAGGAGGAATCGTCGGAGGAAGAGTTTCTAGGCTTCCAAGGATCGTGGCAGACAGAAAATGTTCGTTCTCGCACACGACACGCGTCATGTCCGACTCAGCATCGGATGAGAGCGAAGGAAACGACATTGATGCCGATTCTAATTCTGATTTTGACGATGTCGATGCGCCGGAAGATCCGCTTCAATAGGACCAGTGGATGCGAGAGATGTTGGAGGAGGAAGAGTTTCTAGGCTTCCAAAGATCGTGGCAGACAGAAAATTTTCGTTCTCGCACACGACACGCCTTTCGACGCGCTCAAGGAGTGAAGATTGACATCCCCTCGGACGCAAAGCCTCTTCATGTCTTCTCTCTGATCTTCACACACGCGATGTGGGAAAACGACTTGTGACAGAGACAAATCGATATGCCGAGAGAGAGAGACAGAGGAATCCACCTCCTGCCAGCTCCAAGTGATGTAAAAAAAATCATGATTTTTGTAAGACTTTATCACTTGGTAATGCATGCTTATTTTTGAAAGACTTTATCACTTGCTAATTAATCCATGCCTATTTTTGAAAGACTTTATCACTTGCAAATGCATGTCTTGCACCTTTTCTCTTTATATTATCTGTCATGTCATGCATGTGCTTCATGTTTACCTTTATCTGAGTGAAAAAAGGCATGGTGAAAATTACTTTGTGATCACGTAAAAAAAACAAACAATTTTTGCGATTTCATGTCATGTACCATATTTGCTGTATCTCATGAACAAATTGATTTAGGACTTTGCATTTTGTTTCAGCAGATAGCTAAATGAGTAAATTATCCATTAAGAGTCTGTTTTGAGCTTATTTGGGAGGTTTTCTTTCTAAAAACCATAATTTTAAACTGAAAATCAAGGTGAATGTGTCCGTTTTTGCACTATTTTCTAATTTTAAAAAATCATTCCTAAATTTTAACTTGTATTGTGTTGTATTTGATTGTATGAGCTTGTAGCAATGGATGTCAGCTTTAAGACAATGCTTATTTTGTGTCTCTGTGATTGTTACAAGTGGAGTTAATAAATTTTTTGTTAACGTACCCGACTTCTTCAGTTTTTCTGAAAAAGGCTCAGGTTTTCAGGACTCTTTTGTGTATACCGTCATAGTGTCTAATGGGTTAAAACATTTTCCGGGGGGGCCTGCCCCCGGACCCCCCTAGCATACTTCACGCCTTCAGTTTCAGTATTTTTTACAATTCCCTTGTCCCATGTCTGGTGTGGGTGTATTTCTTGGTTGTTTTATCCAACCTACACTGTACTGAAAATCATAGGCTTGATCACTTCAAGTTCCTGGAGGATATACGGTAAGCACATTTTCTTGGAAGAGGTTCCGTAGCCGTGCGGTACGGCTACCGAATTTGTTTTGGTAGGTAGCTGTACGGCCTTGTACGGTTTATATACCCAGCTGCGTGGTTGGATATATATTATATATCAATATCATAACTCCATCCCACGTTTGACTCTCAACGGGTGGTCCCTGCGACCTAATTCCAGGGCCCGACGCTGATGTTGGACACAAACGTGACAAAAAGTAACATGTCCGGGTTTAGGTAAAACAATGCCTTCTGTGTCCTTGCCTCATCCAGGTCGGGAGATGACTGCGGAGAGTGACTGCGGGTTCCACAGGCCTAGGGCCAGTGACCACCGCACTTTTCACAGTGTGACTGCTCCATATTGTTCGTGTTTATTTATTCGGTTGTCTGCAGCACGACGGCTGCCCTGTGCTCCCAGAACTCTTTGACAGAACCCTTTCTATCGTTCCTTTTGCCTTTCGACTGCTGCTCAAACTTTTGATTGAATGCGTTTCGGTAGCATCACCGTTTCTTCAGAGAAGATTAATTTGCGCAGTTGAATTGCGATTTTGATTGTTTAGCCGCTTGGATACGTTTGAATAGGCCTACTGTGTGTGTGATGCTCTAGTTGCGAACATGAACAGTGTAACAGTAATGTCGGTGAAACTCCCCGGACAGGCAAAGTCAGTACGTCAGGCGGGGTGGCGGCCACCATAAGGCAGATCGAGTGTGTGTGTGGTCTAGGGGCAGTTAACTCTTCACTTGCATTGCCACTTCAAATTTTTTTTTGGTGTCGTTGACTGACTGCGGAGTATCATTGTGTAAACCAAAAGCTGCATTTTTGAAATGTCGGTCCGCGCAAAAAATACGCACAGTTTTTAAAAAATACGCATGTCTGAACCAGTGAGTACGCAGAGGCAAAATTTGGGGTAAACAGGTCTGGATACAGATGTGACTTCAGCTTTTTGTTCTGCAGAAACGCATCAGAGCTGAGGAAGAAGAGAGGGCAGCCAGGGATGCCCGCATTACCAAAGAGCGTGAAGAAAGGGACAGGGAGAGAGAACGAGAGAGGGAAAAGGAGAGAGAGCGTGAAGAGCGACGACGACGTGAGAGGGAGGAGAGGGAGAGAGAAAAGGAGAAGGAACGAGAACGTGAACGGGAGAGGGAAAGGCGCCACAAGCGATCTCGCAGCCGACGGTCTACAAGTCGAGGGCGACATCGAAGTAGAAGTATAGAGAGGTATGATCCAACTTGGTATCTTACTTTTGTACACTTTGAAATGTGCCAAGCTCAAGTTTTCCCTTGTCTGTCAGCTGTTGACAGCTGTTTAAAGTGGAATCTCTGCACTCCTTGAAGATGCTCACGCCTTGCTATGAATCTTGTTCCTTTTCTCTTCCTTTTCAGAATTGCTTGATAATTTTTGTGAGGTTATGGGTTGATACAGGTATTGGCCTTCTGTTTGTTACTTTGTAAGAACAGATCTTGGCTTCCTCCCCATGACTGTGTGGCTTTCTTTCATCGCTAATGAATGTCTGTGACTGTCCTGTGGAAAAAGAATACTCATCAGTGTTTTGTTGACAGGAGGGGGTCTCGTAGTCGAGACGCTAGCCGAGAGCGACGCCGCAAATCCAGTCGCCAAAGAAGGTCTCGGTCCCGCTCTGGCTCCAGATCTCATCACTCCCGCAGCCGTGATCTGGAGGCTCGTCACTCTGAGAGCAAGGATAGCCGACGCTCCCGAGACAGGAGTAAGTTTGCTCACTCCAAATGTGGATCTGTCTAGTATTTCCATTATGTTGTCAAGTTGCAAATTTGCATGCCACAGTAGAAGATATTATTTGAAGATTAGTAGATCGTTGTCTGTCATTTGTAGGCATTACGTGTTAGCATGGAGCATTTTAAGCTTGCATTGACTGCTGACCAAATTTTGGGAGACAGGTATGTAGCCGTGTTGTGGTATGAGAGGTGGTGAATGCATTCATAGTGAAGGCTTGACTGAGCTGCATGTCTTGCTGCAGGGAGTGGAGGGGAGGAGGATCGTGGTGAGGACCGCGTCAGTGGCGAGGAGAGGGGCAGCCCTAGCACAACCTCCTACCGCGACGGGCGAGACTCGGGCCATGAACACTGAAGGTGACCCAAAAATCTGAGGTAGCCTGGCGGAGACAAGGTAAGTGGAGTTGGCGGCAGCCGGCCTGCTTGCGTGCTGACCCGTCTGTTTTGCAGGTGGTCAGGTGAGTGAGCTTTCAGGGAAGAGCAGCATGGAGTGGGTTACCTCCCTTGGACTGCCCGTACCAGCCAGCCCCTGAGTGTGTGTGAGCGCCATTGCACCCAAGGTGGGCCCTCTACCCCTGATAGATGTCTGGTAGTGCATGGATGGTCTCTGCTGATTTTCCTGAGGTTAGATTTTCCAGTAGCTGTGAGGGTATTTGGAGCGTGAGGAGAGATTCTGTAGCCTTTCTTGCTGTGTGCAGTATCCAATCCTTCATCCTTCAAGCAGAGGACTTGTTCTTTTCATATTAAAAACAGGGTTTTGGTGGTTGTTTGCTGCTAGTTTCTTTGTTTCAAAATGTTGCTAGTTGTTGGGCTTGGATTTGATTTGGTTGCAAATCTAGGCAAAAAGGCACATGCATAATGAGTTCTCATGTGAAGTCCGAGTGAGCAGAATTGGTCATTGTGCCCTTACTCAGCTAGCTCTTTGCTCTTTTCAAATTTAGATGGTTATTCAAGATTTTTGGTGGAAAGTTTAACTTCTAAAAACTCTGTAGCCAAAATGTTCAGACTTCTGTTAAAATGTCCTTGTTTTAAAGTACAAAATGTATTTTGCCTGTTAGTCTTTTGCAGTTGACCACAGAGAATTATGGCTGAGAATTCTATGAACAGTTCATGTAGAAAACTGAAAATGTTATAATTATAGCTGTGGGTTTCTATGACAACTGTGAGAATAATCAGTAGATTTCATTTGGAGATTGCCAGCTAGTTGTAGTTGAGTGGCACAGTAGGATTGTCTGATGGGGAAGTGAGGAAGGTTCACACTTTAGCCAACACCGTTTCTCCTCTCAAACTGCATGGCAGGCTGGAAGTACATTTCTCAGTTTTGCTGGGTGATTTTTAGCTTCTCAGGTCTTTGACTTTTCTATTTGGGTAGAGATCATGGGTTTTGACAGCATGTGGAATGGTGTTAACCAGTTTAGAATGTTTATCAACAGTGTGTGGCTTTTGAGAAAGCAACAAGTTTAACTTTACTGTTCCATGAAGCCAGGTTTTGTTGGATCTGTAATGTTGACTTTCCTCAGGGTTTTTTGGGGGTGGAGTGGGATGGGGAGATGGGTGGGTGGGTTCTTCATATGACACCCAAGCTGTGGAACAGTGTCTTGTATACTTTACATACACATCATCTCATTCAGAATGTTTCCTACACAATTTCTAGCAGAAAGTCTGGTCTTTTTAGGCTGGGAGCAAACAATCCTGTGCTGTAGATCTTCTGCCCTGTGAATTCAAACACACACACACACACACACCTCTCTTTTTTATGTGTTGTTTATAAGAGTTGACTACAAGGAAAATATAAATGGAAACATTTTCATACATTGCAAAGTTACTGGTATCTTGCATGATGTGAGGACTTGTAGAGAAGAAGCACACTCTGATGTCAGATAAATCAGACAAGTAGACAGAAGCAATAAACCTTCTCCAAAAACAGAAACCCAAATGTCGGAAACTGTATGGTGTAACGTAAAGCGGACTCCACCAAAATGCTTTTCTTCTCAGTGTCATTTTGTAACAAGTGCCCTGAATCTCCAATAAGGTGTAATTGGAGAGTTCAGCCTTTCACTTGCTGGTTTTAAATGAAATCAATTAATGGGGAAGCAATGGGTATTTCAGCTTATTTCCTGTGTCTTCGTTATAGCTTTTGCTTCTTGGTCATTTTGCAGTGCTTACATCATGTATGATAACAGAGCTTTTTTTCAAAGTGCAATAAATCTAATGTTTCTTGTCACTGAAATGCACTTTGGAAGCTAAGGCAGGTGTGCCAGGCTCTTGCCTTGATTGCTGTATGTAGTTTGTTGTCAATGAAGCCGATTGGTTTGTTCCGAGCCGGGGTGCCATAGAGCCACTGGCGTCCTTTGAAAGTGAGCCAAGGACGCAGGTGCCAGACAGCAAATTGGACGCCACTCTGTTCTGGTTTTTGGAAAATGAAACTGTAATCACCAGGTATTTCATGTGGTGATAGATGCATATGTGTCTGTGTCTCAGCCTTCTCACCAACTGCTACCATTGTCTTCTGTCTATTTGCTGCTCGCTCTCTACCGCTCTGCTCTTCCCCTTCCCCCTCCCCAATCTTTGTGCTGGAAGAAAATGCCATAACTGCTTCAGTCTTATAGGGACCAAATGATGCATTGGTCAAAGGAATCTCCTCTTTTTTCTTCTCTTCTTCTCTTTCTCCTGTGGGCCCCCCCCCCCCCCCCCAATTTCCTTCCATGTTCTGAGCAGCCCACTTTAACAGTTTCTTGATCTGTGTACTTGTTGTAAGCATTTTCCGTCCTTGTATTGACTCCGTGGTTTTCATTCAAAGTAGATGCTGTTTCTCCCTGACTTATAAAGATGGTAACTTTTGAGGCTATCCATCATGACATGCTTGGAGACTGGGCCAGATCTTGCACTGTGGCAACTGAAAGAGCTGCTGAAATGATCTTTCAGTTTGGAACTGGAGTGACCCCTACCATCCAT
Source organism: Theodoxus fluviatilis (assembly GCA_034096865.1). NCBI lineage: Eukaryota > Metazoa > Mollusca > Gastropoda > Cycloneritida > Neritidae > Theodoxus > Theodoxus fluviatilis. The sequence continues at coordinate 24,565 of JAWQFJ010023542.1, read as the reverse complement.
TTCGTCCCCCTCCACCAACCTGCACACCTCACCCCTAGAGGAAAATTGAAAAAGCTTCATCAAAACACACAACTTAGACATGGAAACACTATCACCCCTAAATATCTCCCGAACCCCCTCCTCACCCCCAAAGGCCAAATTTGGATTTGTCATCTGTCTGGGTGACTGAATACAAGTTGTGCTGGGTATTCTGTTGTGTTAAGTGACTGTAGCGTTGGTTGACAGTGTCGTCTTTGACCCAGATGTGGCAAGGAGCTCAATATTAGATGCCCCCCAAAAAAAAGTTTTTCAGTTTCCTTTGGTCTCTTGACAGGACAAGGTTAGGATCTGTGTCCTCCTAGTCACTCAGGCCATCTTTGTACAGTCTGGGAGAATGTTGGACTTGTTACCCCCCTCTTCAGTGCTGACCTGTCCTCTGTTGACTGCAAGCCAGTATGATTGTACCTCTTTCCACGCGTTTGATACTGCTGCAGTGATTGCCACAGTTCTAATTCCCCCATGTCTCTCTGCTTGCTTGTTTCAGCTGGGAGCTGGACTTGGAAGATTTGTAGTTGACAGGAAGCTTCGGTGATGCACCAGGCTGTGGTGTCTATGATCACCATGCACAGGCGTTGCTGTCTGCAGTCCCATCTTGAAAATAGCCTCCTTTATGTAAATGTAACACGAGGTATGTGATGTTACTATTTGTATGCAGCCTTGTCACCAAGTATGACATGATATTGAAGAAGCAGTTTGTACATCACTTTTTTGTCAGGAGTCATTTGAACTTGGGTCTAGAATATGCAGCATGTGCAGCTCTTGTAGTTGGGTAATTTTTGCATTTTTTCATCTCTTATTCAGATAATGGTGGATATCGTGCTTGATTGTGAACATATCTTGATTGCTTTTAGCGATAAAGTTTCAGTGACTCAACATCGCTTTGAGTTTATTTTCACTATCTATGTTTACCAGAAGGGCATTTTGTCTCTTCTAAATGACACTTTCTTGTACCTGTAGGATAAATGATTTTCAGAAGAGTAAGGAGGGGAGATTTTTCACAGTCGATAATTGAATATACGGCTATACAACATGTAATTTCAGGTTTGCTTCATCTTTCCAACTAATGGAAGTCTTGGCTTATCATAGAAACTTCTTATCTGGGGCAGAGTTGGTGTGTGTTGTGCTGAATAACAAATCCATAACACTAGATAACTTGCCTCATCAGTCATCTGATCATGTGAGACTGGACAGCCAGAAGTGCTCAGAAAGGCATGCAAGCGGCAGGCTTGCCCAGTGGTGTGGTTGAGTAGTCACGACAACCAGTCCACCCCTGTAGCTTTTCTAGGTCTCTCAGTTTTGCCCTGAGGATATGCTTGTATGACTGAATGTTTCAAGTAAATAGTTAGTGAAGTGCAGCATGGGAAGTTGACCATGCCTCTGTTCATTCTGTGCTTTATGCTCACAATCACTTGTTCAAAAGAAAAATAACTTTGCCGACTCCAAGATAGACATTTGACACATATTTTCTGGGCTTCTGTGTCTAGCTTCATGATTGGATGACTGTTGACATTTTCTTAGGTTTTTACTGACTGATGTAGATAGATTTCATCATGTCATTCATTTTGATGTTCCTCTTGTCTGGCTCTCAAGTTACAATAAAGGTAAACTGAGAAAAGGAGCTTGTTTGTGTTTGCGTTATGTTGGTGATGAATGGAGAATCTTTGGCTGTGTGTATTGATTGGTCTGAGATCCATTGGAGCTATTACGACTGCGTGTACTGAACCGACCAATCAGTAACTTGATGCCTTGCTTGCTTTTGGGTGTTCTTCAACAGTCGTCTTTGGCAGGTGACTGTTGCACTGAGTGAGCCACTAGGGAAATGTTGGGCTTCACATCAAACACCTTAATACACTGCCATTTATTATTTTTTAAATCCTGTTCATGTCAATTTGGTGGTAGATGTGACCCTCCAATGACTGGGTGAAATCCACGTGATTTGAAGCTGGAGGAGTGTTGGGGATCAAGTCTGAGATTTTTGTCATGGCTCCTTTTTGCACCATTCTACTGATGATGATGATGCTAGATTGTATAGTATCACTTCTCTCGCGTTTATGGATGCCCTAACTGCACACTATATAGTATCACTTCTCTGGCGTTTATGGATGCCCTAACTGCACACTATATAGTATCACTTCTCTGGCGTTTATGGATGCCCTAACTGCACACTATATAGTATCACTTCTCTGGCGTTTATGGATGCCCTAACTGCACACTATATAGTATCACTTCTCTGGCGTTTATGGATGCCCTAACTGCACACTTTTACCCCCTGGTCATGGGGCTACTCTTCAAAACTCCAATATCACAACATGGAGAGCATGCAACCAGATTGTGGATGAACACGCCAAAATTAACTTTCCAATCAAGTTTTCCAGCTCAGCTCGCACAGATGCTCAGATTTACTCCTAAGTTGAGACGAGCAGTGCGAGTTGCACCTTTAACAGATGCAGCTTGAAGATGATGCAGCCCTTGCTGGCAGCAAGCTACAACAGGTCAAATGAAGCCTTGAACAGAAATGGGTTAAGATGCTGGCAAAGAGTGCACTGCTGTCTGATGTGCACAAATCTCAAGGTACCAAAGTTTGCATTACCTTGCACTGGAGTGAAGGTGGTGCACTGGAGTGAAGGTGGTACACTGCAAGACAGTTGAGGTGCCAGGCGTCTTTGGGCCTCTTGACTACATTAGCAACTGCTTCTGGCAAGCTGTACTGCTCCATAAGATCTCACCAGAAGAATGAGTGAGGGCTGAGTGTTGATTTTTACTGTTTATAAGCAGATGCATGTAATGGTGTTTCTTGGGGTTGGATGTGGGATTGGGCAACCAGTTTGTTGGGCTCCATCGTCCAGGCTGACTGGAACACAAAGCTGGATCTGAATGATCTGACCCTGGTCTGATGGCCCCCCCCCCCCCCGGTATATGTTGCACTTGCATGACATTCCCGAGTTGGGCCACCAAGGGGAGATGTCCCTGGGCTGCATTCTCAGCAGGGAGTTGACTGGGCATTGGAAGAAATTTTGGGTCAGAATGCAGGCTGGCCATGTCCATTAGTTTTTGCTGCGAGACTGTTAGGGATTTATTCAGGTTTCAACTCCTAGCATTGGCATTACATACTGAAAGTAGTGTGGACCAAGTGCAGATAGATGACATTAAAGTTTGTGGAAACAAAAGATCTCATTCACACTTGTGAGATATGCCTTGTTGCAATCATGCTCTTGTAATGCTAAGAAATTTGGAGTAACTGGGTACGGGTATTTGTTGCATTCTGGGATAATACAGTATGAAAATCACGCAAAGTATTGGACAGACTCAATCTGGGAGGACTCGTCACACTTGTCAATGATCTCAGTAGATGAGTGTTTGGGGCAGTTAGATATTCCCTTGGAGGTTAGGGTTGGAGCCAACTTTTCCTGAGCAATTGGAGCAGGCCCCAAAAGTCCGGTAGCTGGGGGTTCCTGTTAATGAAAGGCCATCGATCATGCAGTCTGTATTTTGTGTGTGTACATGTCCAATGAAGGAATCCAGACACCATGAAATACCAAGCAGTTTTTATTCTGCCGTTTTGTACAGTCAAGCCAAGATGTCTGGGATTGTCGTTCTGGACCCAACAATCCTGATGAAACCAGTGGACAGCTTGAAAGAAAACAAAACGGACTAGGAACACTTCATGGACTGAGAAACTACCTAGACAACGATCACTCGCAATAACCTGCCTAGCTCATAATGGGAGTTGTGGACTGTATGTACACTGATACAATGCACCCAGGATCAGTATGTTCCAGTATCCATTGCAATCTGCCCGTCCTATGAAATAAAGTTGTACTTTGGGAGCACATGATAAAGACCCCAAGTCATGTATGCTGAGAAAAAAAGTATTCTCTAATGGACATTTGGCTGGACAATCATAAGCATGGCAAAGTTGTTCCTTCTCAAGAGGGAAGTTTCTGCTTAGCCTTTTTCTTGGCTAAAGGACACTTGGCTTTCAAGACAAAAAGGGCTCTAAATGGCTGAAGATACTAAGGAATATTTGTAGCCAAAAAATGTGTTTTGGCAGAAGATGGTGGTGCTGTCGAAACTGTCAACTGTTATTCATTTGCAAAATTCTTACAATACTTTTGCCTTACACCGAGAGGGCATGCAATGATTGCCAGAGTAAATTGTTCCTGATTTGTCAGTCAGGCTTTTCAGATGATTACCAAACAAGGATGAAACCCTGGCCTGTAGTTTCCCACATCCAGTCACAGAATCCCTGCTTCATGGCATGGACAAACACGGTTTACACAAGAACCTAGGCCTATACAAATAGGGCTTAAATAAATATTATGCAACACTTGCGTCTATACATCTTCCTCAATTATTATTTCAAGTCCGCACCAGCGTACCTTTGTTACCATCTGTCCACATAGTTCAGGTGATGATCGAGACTTCACTGCTATTCTGTTTGATTCTCAATTTATCTGCCAATGATGTAATGATACACACAGGGTAATTTCTAATAACATGCACATCTGTGTTAGAAAGCATACAAATAGAACCACGTGTCAAGTCAAAAATAAATCGAGATTTACAATTATATACAATATGATAGGAACACTTGTCATTTCATGCAAAGAGTATTGTTTCCTACTGAGGGCCAGAAACAGCAACCTGCTAAAAAGTTAGCAATAATTACCGTACATTAATTAAGCACATGGGCCACAAAAATAGCTCATCCACACGTCAGTTACCGGCAACTTTTCAAATTGAGTAACATAACTTATGATGCTCTGTGGAGTAATAATAATTATAATAATAATAACGACCAAATTTTAAACGGTGATGAGAAGCTACCGACTGAAGGAACATTTGCATGCAAAACACAAGGCAAACTTGCATACAGCTTGCTGTTCATGCATGCAGTGCAATAATTCCAGCGTCGTACATCCACTAATGGTTTCCGGTGACGCAGTTCGCAGCGTTGGAGTTCGATGTCGAAGCTTCATCAACATGGCAGGAAGGTGACAGCATGTTGAAAGATTCAGGTTCAGTCCAAGCATTTCTTCCCTTAAGTCATCCTTCGGGGTGACACACACCAGAGTGTAGAATGAGAAAGCGTAACAGGGCATGGGATCAGAAAGGTCAGAGGAGCACAGGGTGACAGGAAGGACAACGCATCAGGCATCAAGTGAGAATGCATTCCTTGAGACATCTTCAATACTGTGGAGGCACTTGTCGAGACGTCTAAAAACACCACACTTGGTCTTTGCTATATCACTGTTCGCCAACAACACAAATCAAGTACTGTAAACCAAGGAAGATGGAGGTGAGCGATGGTGTTGCATGAAAGACGTACCGACATGATGACAGCTACATGGAGGAGAGGCAGGTAGGAGATTCTCATTGCGGTATACTGGAGCTGGCAGTGACAAACGCTTGGAAAGGTCTGCAGATTCTCTACAGAAAAATCGACTTGCATAGAAATGGATAAGGCACTTGGGAGTCAAGAGGAAATCTTGCACTGAGTCTACCAACCACAACCATCAGATCATCTCAGTTGCACTGATGCAGACATCTCTTCCTTCACTTGCATTACGATGCATGAACTTGCACATGCAGGGCACGTGACCCTGTACAGAACTTTCCGCTGGTCACCCAGAATGGACGGTGCAAACCTTGAGGGGAAAATTCCCTCAGCCAATGACCTCCCCTCCAGCATAATCTGCCCCTCCGCCTGCCTATGCAAGTGAATGCAGACAACTGCTTTTGTGTTGCCAGACATCTACCCGTAGGTACAGATGTCATCAAGCAGTCTATCCGTGTGTAAAGCTGCTGGCAGTTGTCCCGTGAATGTGTGTGACTTCTGTATGACAGCCTGCATGTATGCAAGGACACTGCCAGGTAGCCTACCAGTACGTAAGTTTACTACAAAGCCGTCTACCTGTATGTAAGATTGCCATAAAGCAGTTTACCTATATGTAAGCCTACTCACTGGTAGTTTACCTGTGTGAAAGGCCGGGCTGTCTACCTGTGTCTAATTGCCTGACACTTTTCAAAGTCCTGTCAGGTTCACAGGTCACCCATTATCATATGGGTGTCATTCTGTGTCAGGTTTGATAAATGTTTTGCTTGCAACTCCTAGTAATCAAACATGCTTTGGTTTATTGACCTACTGCCTAAGGCTGCTTCGTTCTACCTCCATTCCTCTATAAGGACACACAATGCCTTCTTTAAAGCATTCCTATGCATTTGGCCTGTTCAGTTTCCTCATAACGAAAGATGCAACATCAGCTACAGTGGACTTCACGACACTTCATGAAATATGATTCCATGCCCTCGGACTCTAAATGAGTTTTTCCATTACGTATCAGTCACAAGACAGCATGAAAGAGAAAGCCATCGATTCATAGAAAACTTCATTAAATACCTCCCCTGCTGAAGTAATGGGTTATGCTGAAGAAAAAAAGCCACTCACTTTGGCCATTGCCATAGCACCAAAATAAGGCATACTGGTAACAAGTGCTGCTTACCATTGAACAATCTACACGTTTTGCATCACATCTGCAAGCAAGAACAGATTGTCAGCGGCAAATTATCTGGTGTTAGCCACACTTTCGTTTGTTGTCTGAGATGGCACCATTTATCCAAATGTTAACAACGATAACTAATATCGATTTTAACTACAGATCACACCAGCACGTACATTCACATTGATATAAACTTCACACCCACATAGTCTCCCTATCTCTCCCTTTCTGTATACCTTGCCCTCTTGAAAAAACATTTACAAATTCTTCCCATAGGGGATGGAGAACCAAGGTTGTACAGCTTTTCGAGCTAGTTTTCATGTACGGTTAGACAAAGAATACACGACTTGTGTACCTCAAGAAACATCTACAGCAACGTGAACATTATATCTCCACCAAGCGCTTGAGTACAGGGAGCCTGGAGTCTTCCAGACACAGAGAGAGGGGAGGACTGTGCAGCTCTGGGCGTGGAGATGCAGGCAGTCGACCAGGGCTGCATTGTACACCGAACGTCCCTCGGGTGCCAGGCAGGAGACTGGGTCTCTGCATAGGTTGGCACTGGCGGTGAGTGGGGGACCTGCCTCTCAGAAGTCCGTGACGGCGCTGTCCGAGGGCGCCACTGTGGGCTTGGTCAGCACTTTGATAGCACGTGACTTGCCGGCGTCTCCGTTTGCCGTCTGCTGCTCCCCGCTGCCTGCGGTAGCAAGTGTGTGGCGCTTGTGAGTTATGGAGACAGTACATGCAGTGATGTGCGTAGTCTCTTCACTCGGTCCTCAAAATGGCTGAACTGTCTGATCTGTCATCTAGTAAGGATCACTTTACCCAGTCGTATGCGCACACACACACGCACACACACATTCACACACACACACGGCATCCGTACACAAACGCAAAAGGACGCGCGCGCGAACACATACCACACGCGCGCGCGCGCGCACACACACGCGCGAACACACAGATACACACACACACACGGCACACGTACACAAACACAAAAGGACACACGCGCGCGCGCACACAGACACTACACACACACACAGAGACAGACAGACACACACACACGCTTGTGCGCACACACACACACACATACACACAAGCACGCGCGCGCGCGCGTTCATGCATGTCGAAACGGACAATGCAAGTTGAATTCAAGGGAGATCACTCACTGTTAGGCTCCTCAGGCGTGTCGTCGCCTACTGCCTTCTGCAGCGTCTTGAAGACTCTGCTGGGGATGTTGCCTCCCTTGTAGCGCTTGTCCACCGTTTCCTCCCCGCTCAGCGTCTCCGGCATCCCATCATCCTCCTCCTCCAGTCTGGAGGGACGCCGCCTGGTGGTCTCTGGGGTCAAATAGGCAGGGTACGAAATGATTGAATGTACCTGGAATGCGTTTATTGCAACCTTTTCTCACATCTCAAAGCGATACTCTGGAAACTTTGATCCAAATCAATGAAGTGTATGTAATTATTACGTTCTGGCTCTTTACCGCTGCCAATCATGCTAATCCAACCTCTCACCTGATCAAGACGTAAATGCATTGAAGGTCTCAGCTCAGCAGCCTTTTCTTACCCCCTCCAGACCCTTATGAATAGTCATCAAAAGAGTGACCCTAGGGGTCATTTTCATATGCATATGCATACATCAGTCAACACCGTTCTATTGGTCTTCGAGAGGCGGGGTGAGTAGAAGTTTAATTCAGATGCAAGGTAAAAGGTCTGATTAATGAATACTGACTAGGGCAGACTGATTACCGCACGGAAAACAATTACGCTCATACAGGACTTGTGGACAAACATTCCATTCCATTAGAACGCACTGACACGTGTTTAGAACACACAGACATCTGCATGCACAGACAACGCGTCTTCACTTGTGAAATAAATGCTTAAGTTTCATGTCAGGCCATGATGCACTGAGGTCAGTAAGTCCTCGTGTTTGCCACTGGATTAAATCCCTGCGTCTCTTTTCAAAATATTCTAAGAAGAAAAACTTTTCTTTCAGAAGACCACTACTACGACTACTAATGATTATAAGAGAGACCTATTTAGAAATATCCAGCTATTCACACACATTTCAATAATCTCACGACAGCATAATCTCAACTATAATCTTTAAAGATGCTCAATTGCTAGATGAACTAAATTCACAAAATTACTGTAAAGAGGAGCAAACATCTGTTGGTCCCTCTCTTTCCTCTACCATTCCTTCTTCCTTTGCAAATTTCTTAACTTATCATAACTAAACCTCGACACATTAAATGGTAGGCAAACCCTGGCGCATCACAACCAACTGATCGGGCATCCTACAGGGCTTGCTACATTGGATTCTTAAAATTATTCCATTACCAACGTACGGTTTTAAATAGGTCCTATACGGCGAGTTGTTGCTACCTAATCTGGGAATTATTGGCACGTCAAACTGACCAGTGTTGACCAGAGCTGACCAGCCGAACTGGGCTGGAGGCCGGGCAAGCCGAGTAGGGGCGGATGAGACTTACGTTCGACAGGCGTGTCCAGTTCCGCCCAGGACTTGAGCACGCGGAAGGAAGGCGAGGGAATGTGCTTGCCCTTGTATCGGATGGAGGCCTCGTTGTAGTGGCCCACCGTCTCCTCGTCCTCCTGGCCCTCCCCTGTAACCAGCACACGCACCCACCCTCTCAGAGCGACCTCACCCGCAACGCGCGCTTGACAGCGAAATCAAGTGGAGTCGCAGAGAACAGGAAGCGAGAAGCTAGCCAGACCCGTACAGTCATGGCTGCCAGCATAGGAGGCAATGCATACCGCAGTCTTTTCTGCAGACCAGCGAAGGAAAAAACCTCCCCGTTACATTACAGTAGAAGATGTATTAGGTCGACTCGAAGAGAAGGGAAAGTAAGGATCAAGTCCGACCCTTCAGGTCATGGCCGTCAGTGAGGGAGGCAGTGTCTTTTTTCTGTTGTAAAAATGGATTACGTCGAGTCGCCGAGAGTAGAAAGCAGGAATCAAGCCTAACTCGCATTTAAGGGTGTCAGTGCAGAAGGCAAAGTATGTGTTGTTTGTTGAGCCATGAAGGAAAAGATCCCATTACACAACAGTAAATGGTAGATCAAGTGGAATTGCAGAGAAGAGAGAGAATAGGAACCGCGCCTGACACTTGCAGTCAATACTGTAGGAGGCAATGTATAGTCTTTTCTGTTTAGCAATACAGGAAAAACATCATTACACAACAGTTATTTTAAAAAATAGTCTGTTTCGTAAAGAGAACTTAGGAATAAAGAGTGCCTGTAGCATTTATAGCGGTCAGTATTGGAGGCAATGTACACTATTTTTTCTTGTCCAAAAAGGGAAATGAGTCCATGAATATGGTCAAAATCTTGTTTGCAAAGCTTTTCGCTCCCACCGACGAAAGTCACACCAATCTAGGTCAGCATAACTTGTTGACCACAAATATTGTGGCAGATGCACGTATGCTATTGATATCATTGATTGCTATGAGACTAGTTTCAAATAACGTGAAAATCGACAAACTTTTCACACCATAAATTAACTAGGAAAGTTTGAGCTTATATCAGAGTGATCTTTACAATAAGTATTACACTTTCCTTCTAGAATTATTATGACACGCCACGATGCTCAGAAAGCAGAGGTTTGTGCACTATGCATCCAAACCCTTCACATTGAGGCAAGGGTTTTGCTTGCTGTTCACGATGACGACACAGACAGACGTCAGCACATGGCAGACTTCACGTCAGCAACAGCAGCGGCCAGTGGCGGCCATGAAGTCTAGGTGCAGCAGCGCTAGGGCCGAGACAGTCACACGTGTCAAAGCAAGACAGACATGCTCCACTACGCCAGCTCCATGCAGTCAGCAGAACGGACCAGCACTGCAATAGGCACTATAGCCTTTCTGGTGAGGACGAGACAGTCAGTCCCAACAGGACAAGATGTGCGTCTGACGAACAGATGGTCGAACAGAGCAGCACAGATGATTTGATTTAGATGAGAATGGGGTTTTTCCAAGTTGAAACGATTCGACGTACAAAACTTATGACTGTAATGGAGACTTAGATGACTAAAACACGACAGGACTATGATGAAGAAAAAAATGCAATCGGAAGTGAGTCCCAGCGATCGCGTGGACTCACTTTCCGTTTGCATTTTTTTCTTCATCATAGTCCTGTCGTGTTTTAGTCATCTAAGTCTCCATTACAGTCATAAGTTTTGTACGTCGAATCGTTTCAACTTGGAAAAACCCCATTCTCATCTAAATCAAATCATCTGTGCTGCTCTGTTCGACCATCTGTTCGTCAGACGCACATCTTGTCCTGTTGGGACTGACTGTCTCGTCCTCACCAGAAAGGCTATAGTGCCTATTGCAGTGCTGGTCCGTTCTGCTGACTGCATGGAGCTGGCGTAGTGGAGCATGTCTGTCTTGCTTTGACACGTGTGACTGTCTCGGCCCTAGCGCTGCTGCACCTAGACTTCATGGCCGCCACTGGCCGCTGCTGTTGCTGACGTGAAGTCTGCCATGTGCTGACGTCTGTCTGTGTCGTCATCGTGAACAGCAAGCAAAACCCTTGCCTCAATGTGAAGGGTTTGGATGCATAGTGCACAAACCTCTGCTTTCTGAGCATCGTGGCGTGTCATAATAATTCTAGAAGGAAAGTGTAATACTTATTGTAAAGATCACTCTGATATAAGCTCAAACTTTCCTAGTTAATTTATGGTGTGAAAAGTTTGTCGATTTTCACGTTATTTGAAACTAGTCTCATAGCAATCAATGATATCAATAGCATACGTGCATCTGCCACAATATTTGTGGTCAACAAGTTATGCTGACCTAGATTGGTGTGACTTTCGTCGGTGGGAGCGAAAAGCTTTGCAAACAAGATTTTGACCATATTCATGGACTCATTTCCCTTTTTGGACAAGAAAAAATAGTGTACATTGCCTCCAATACTGACCGCTATAAATGCTACAGGCACTCTTTATTCCTAAGTTCTCTTTACGAAACAGACTATTTTTTAAAATAACTGTTGTGTAATGATGTTTTTTTCCTGTATTGCTAAACAGAAAAGACTATACATTGCCTCCTACAGTATTGACTGCAAGTGTCAGGCGCGGTTCCTATTCTCTCTCTTCTCTGCAATTCCACTTGATCTACCATTTACTGTTGTGTAATGGGATCTTTTCCTTCATGGCTCAACAAACAACACATACTTTGCCTTCTGCACTGACACCCTTAAATGCGAGTTAGGCTTGATTCCTGCTTTCTACTCTCGGCGACTCGACGTAATCCATTTTTACAACAGAAAAAAGACACTGCCTCCCTCACTGACGGCCATGACCTGAAGGGTCGGACTTGATCCTTACTTTCCCTTCTCTTCGAGTCGACCTAATACATCTTCTACTGTAATGTAACGGGGAGGTTTTTTCCTTCGCTGGTCTGCAGAAAAGACTGCGGTATGCATTGCCTCCTATGCTGGCAGCCATGACTGTACGGGTCTGGCTAGCTTCTCGCTTCCTGTTCTCTGCGACTCCACTTGATTTCGCTGTCAAGCGCGCGTTGCGGGTGAGGTCGCTCTGAGAGGGTGGGTGCGTGTGCTGGTTACAGGGGAGGGCCAGGAGGACGAGGAGACGGTGGGCCACTACAACGAGGCCTCCATCCGATACAAGGGCAAGCACATTCCCTCGCCTTCCTTCCGCGTGCTCAAGTCCTGGGCGGAACTGGACACGCCTGTCGAACGTAAGTCTCATCCGCCCCTACTCGGCTTGCCCGGCCTCCAGCCCAGTTCGGCTGGTCAGCTCTGGTCAACACTGGTCAGTTTGACGTGCCAATAATTCCCAGATTAGGTAGCAACAACTCGCCGTATAGGACCTATTTAAAACCGTACGTTGGTAATGGAATAATTTTAAGAATCCAATGTAGCAAGCCCTGTAGGATGCCCGATCAGTTGGTTGTGATGCGCCAGGGTTTGCCTACCATTTAATGTGTCGAGGTTTAGTTATGATAAGTTAAGAAATTTGCAAAGGAAGAAGGAATGGTAGAGGAAAGAGAGGGACCAACAGATGTTTGCTCCTCTTTACAGTAATTTTGTGAATTTAGTTCATCTAGCAATTGAGCATCTTTAAAGATTATAGTTGAGATTATGCTGTCGTGAGATTATTGAAATGTGTGTGAATAGCTGGATATTTCTAAATAGGTCTCTCTTATAATCATTAGTAGTCGTAGTAGTGGTCTTCTGAAAGAAAAGTTTTTCTTCTTAGAATATTTTGAAAAGAGACGCAGGGATTTAATCCAGTGGCAAACACGAGGACTTACTGACCTCAGTGCATCATGGCCTGACATGAAACTTAAGCATTTATTTCACAAGTGAAGACGCGTTGTCTGTGCATGCAGATGTCTGTGTGTTCTAAACACGTGTCAGTGCGTTCTAATGGAATGGAATGTTTGTCCACAAGTCCTGTATGAGCGTAATTGTTTTCCGTGCGGTAATCAGTCTGCCCTAGTCAGTATTCATTAATCAGACCTTTTACCTTGCATCTGAATTAAACTTCTACTCACCCCGCCTCTCGAAGACCAATAGAACGGTGTTGACTGATGTATGCATATGCATATGAAAATGACCCCTAGGGTCACTCTTTTGATGACTATTCATAAGGGTCTGGAGGGGGTAAGAAAAGGCTGCTGAGCTGAGACCTTCAATGCATTTACGTCTTGATCAGGTGAGAGGTTGGATTAGCATGATTGGCAGCGGTAAAGAGCCAGAACGTAATAATTACATACACTTCATTGATTTGGATCAAAGTTTCCAGAGTATCGCTTTGAGATGTGAGAAAAGGTTGCAATAAACGCATTCCAGGTACATTCAATCATTTCGTACCCTGCCTATTTGACCCCAGAGACCACCAGGCGGCGTCCCTCCAGACTGGAGGAGGAGGATGATGGGATGCCGGAGACGCTGAGCGGGGAGGAAACGGTGGACAAGCGCTACAAGGGAGGCAACATCCCCAGCAGAGTCTTCAAGACGCTGCAGAAGGCAGTAGGCGACGACACGCCTGAGGAGCCTAACAGTGAGTGATCTCCCTTGAATTCAACTTGCATTGTCCGTTTCGACATGCATGAACGCGCGCGCGCGCGTGCTTGTGTGTATGTGTGTGTGTGTGCGCACAAGCGTGTGTGTGTGTCTGTCTGTCTCTGTGTGTGTGTGTAGTGTCTGTGTGCGCGCGCGCGTGTGTCCTTTTGTGTTTGTGTACGTGTGCCGTGTGTGTGTGTGTGTATCTGTGTGTTCGCGCGTGTGTGTGCGCGCGCGCGCGCGTGTGGTATGTGTTCGCGCGCGCGTCCTTTTGCGTTTGTGTACGGATGCCGTGTGTGTGTGTGAATGTGTGTGTGCGTGTGTGTGTGCGCATACGACTGGGTAAAGTGATCCTTACTAGATGACAGATCAGACAGTTCAGCCATTTTGAGGACCGAGTGAAGAGACTACGCACATCACTGCATGTACTGTCTCCATAACTCACAAGCGCCACACACTTGCTACCGCAGGCAGCGGGGAGCAGCAGACGGCAAACGGAGACGCCGGCAAGTCACGTGCTATCAAAGTGCTGACCAAGCCCACAGTGGCGCCCTCGGACAGCGCCGTCACGGACTTCTGAGAGGCAGGTCCCCCACTCACCGCCAGTGCCAACCTATGCAGAGACCCAGTCTCCTGCCTGGCACCCGAGGGACGTTCGGTGTACAATGCAGCCCTGGTCGACTGCCTGCATCTCCACGCCCAGAGCTGCACAGTCCTCCCCTCTCTCTGTGTCTGGAAGACTCCAGGCTCCCTGTACTCAAGCGCTTGGTGGAGATATAATGTTCACGTTGCTGTAGATGTTTCTTGAGGTACACAAGTCGTGTATTCTTTGTCTAACCGTACATGAAAACTAGCTCGAAAAGCTGTACAACCTTGGTTCTCCATCCCCTATGGGAAGAATTTGTAAATGTTTTTTCAAGAGGGCAAGGTATACAGAAAGGGAGAGATAGGGAGACTATGTGGGTGTGAAGTTTATATCAATGTGAATGTACGTGCTGGTGTGATCTGTAGTTAAAATCGATATTAGTTATCGTTGTTAACATTTGGATAAATGGTGCCATCTCAGACAACAAACGAAAGTGTGGCTAACACCAGATAATTTGCCGCTGACAATCTGTTCTTGCTTGCAGATGTGATGCAAAACGTGTAGATTGTTCAATGGTAAGCAGCACTTGTTACCAGTATGCCTTATTTTGGTGCTATGGCAATGGCCAAAGTGAGTGGCTTTTTTTCTTCAGCATAACCCATTACTTCAGCAGGGGAGGTATTTAATGAAGTTTTCTATGAATCGATGGCTTTCTCTTTCATGCTGTCTTGTGACTGATACGTAATGGAAAAACTCATTTAGAGTCCGAGGGCATGGAATCATATTTCATGAAGTGTCGTGAAGTCCACTGTAGCTGATGTTGCATCTTTCGTTATGAGGAAACTGAACAGGCCAAATGCATAGGAATGCTTTAAAGAAGGCATTGTGTGTCCTTATAGAGGAATGGAGGTAGAACGAAGCAGCCTTAGGCAGTAGGTCAATAAACCAAAGCATGTTTGATTACTAGGAGTTGCAAGCAAAACATTTATCAAACCTGACACAGAATGACACCCATATGATAATGGGTGACCTGTGAACCTGACAGGACTTTGAAAAGTGCTAGGTAATTAGCTTACACAGGTAGACTGCCTGGCAGTATCCTTACACACAGACAGACTATCAGAAAGCAGGCTTACACACAGGTAAACTGTTTTATGGCAATCTTACATACAGGTAGACGGCTTTGTAGTAAACTTACGTACTGGTAGGCTACCTGGCAGTGTCCTTGCATACATGCAGGCTGTCATACAGAAGTCACACACATTCACGGGACAACTGCCAGCAGCTTTACACACGGATAGACTGCTTGATGACATCTGTACCTACGGGTAGATGTCTGGCAACACAAAAGCAGTTGTCTGCATTCACTTGCATAGGCAGGCGGAGGGGCAGATTATGCTGGAGGGGAGGTCATTGGCTGAGGGAATTTTCCCCTCAAGGTTTGCACCGTCCATTCTGGGTGACCAGCGGAAAGTTCTGTACAGGGTCACGTGCCCTGCATGTGCAAGTTCATGCATCGTAATGCAAGTGAAGGAAGAGATGTCTGCATCAGTGCAACTGAGATGATCTGATGGTTGTGGTTGGTAGACTCAGTGCAAGATTTCCTCTTGACTCCCAAGTGCCTTATCCATTTCTATGCAAGTCGATTTTTCTGTAGAGAATCTGCAGACCTTTCCAAGCGTTTGTCACTGCCAGCTCCAGTATACCGCAATGAGAATCTCCTACCTGCCTCTCCTCCATGTAGCTGTCATCATGTCGGTACGTCTTTCATGCAACACCATCGCTCACCTCCATCTTCCTTGGTTTACAGTACTTGATTTGTGTTGTTGGCGAACAGTGATATAGCAAAGACCAAGTGTGGTGTTTTTAGACGTCTCGACAAGTGCCTCCACAGTATTGAAGATGTCTCAAGGAATGCATTCTCACTTGATGCCTGATGCGTTGTCCTTCCTGTCACCCTGTGTTCCTCTGCCCTTTCTGATCCCATGCCCTGTTACTCTTTCTCATTCTACACTCTGGTGTGTGTCACCCGAAGGATGACTTAAGGGAAGAAATGCTTGGACTGAACCTGAATCTTTCAACATGCTGTCACCTTCCTGCCATGTTGATGAAGCTTCGACATCGAACTCCAACGCTGCGAACTGCGTCACCGGAAACCATTAGTGGATGTACGACGCTGGAATTATTGCACTGCATGCATGAACAGCAAGCTGTATGCAAGTTTGCCTTGTGTTTTGCATGCAAATGTTCCTTCAGTCGGTAGCTTCTCATCACCGTTTAAAATTTGGTCGTTATTATTATTATAATTATTATTACTCCACAGAGCATCATAAGTTATGTTACTCAATTTGAAAAGTTGCCGGTAACTGACGTGTGGATGAGCTATTTTTGTGGCCCATGTGCTTAATTAATGTACGGTAATTATTGCTAACTTTTTAGCAGGTTGCTGTTTCTGGCCCTCAGTAGGAAACAATACTCTTTGCATGAAATGACAAGTGTTCCTATCATATTGTATATAATTGTAAATCTCGATTTATTTTTGACTTGACACGTGGTTCTATTTGTATGCTTTCTAACACAGATGTGCATGTTATTAGAAATTACCCTGTGTGTATCATTACATCATTGGCAGATAAATTGAGAATCAAACAGAATAGCAGTGAAGTCTCGATCATCACCTGAACTATGTGGACAGATGGTAACAAAGGTACGCTGGTGCGGACTTGAAATAATAATTGAGGAAGATGTATAGACGCAAGTGTTGCATAATATTTATTTAAGCCCTATTTGTATAGGCCTAGGTTCTTGTGTAAACCGTGTTTGTCCATGCCATGAAGCAGGGATTCTGTGACTGGATGTGGGAAACTACAGGCCAGGGTTTCATCCTTGTTTGGTAATCATCTGAAAAGCCTGACTGACAAATCAGGAACAATTTACTCTGGCAATCATTGCATGCCCTCTCGGTGTAAGGCAAAAGTATTGTAAGAATTTTGCAAATGAATAACAGTTGACAGTTTCGACAGCACCACCATCTTCTGCCAAAACACATTTTTTGGCTACAAATATTCCTTAGTATCTTCAGCCATTTAGAGCCCTTTTTGTCTTGAAAGCCAAGTGTCCTTTAGCCAAGAAAAAGGCTAAGCAGAAACTTCCCTCTTGAGAAGGAACAACTTTGCCATGCTTATGATTGTCCAGCCAAATGTCCATTAGAGAATACTTTTTTTCTCAGCATACATGACTTGGGGTCTTTATCATGTGCTCCCAAAGTACAACTTTATTTCATAGGACGGGCAGATTGCAATGGATACTGGAACATACTGATCCTGGGTGCATTGTATCAGTGTACATACAGTCCACAACTCCCATTATGAGCTAGGCAGGCTATTGCGAGTGATCGTTGTCTAGGTAGTTTCTCAGTCCATGAAGTGTTCCTAGTCCGTTTTGTTTTCTTTCAAGCTGTCCACTGGTTTCATCAGGATTGTTGGGTCCAGAACGACAATCCCAGACATCTTGGCTTGACTGTACAAAACGGCAGAATAAAAACTGCTTGGTATTTCATGGTGTCTGGATTCCTTCATTGGACATGTACACACACAACATACAGACTGCATGATCGATGGCCTTTCATCAACAGGAACCCCCAGCTACCGGACTTTTGGGGCCTGCTCCAATTGCTCAGGAAAAGTTGGCTCCAACTCTAACCTCCAAGGGAATATCTAACTGCCCCAAACACTCATCTACTGAGATTATTGACGAGTCCTCCCAGATTGAGTCTGTCCAATACTTTGCGTGATTTTCATACTGTATTATCCCAGAATGCAACAAATACCCGTACCCAGTTACTCCAAATTTCTTAGCATTACAAGAGCATGGTTGCAACAAGGCATATCTCACAAGTGTGAATGAGATCTTTTGTTTCCACAAACTTTAATGCCACCTATCTGCACTTGGTCCACACTACTTTCAGTATGTAATGCCAATGCTAGGAGTTGAAACCTGAATAAATCCCTAACAGTCTCGCAGCAAAAACTAATGGACAAGGCCAGCCTGCATTCTGACCCAAAAATTCTTCCGATGCCCAGTCAACTCCCTGCTGAGAATGCAGCCCAGGGACATCTCCCCTTGGTGGCCCAACTCGGGAATGTCATGCAAGTGCAACATATACCGGGGGGGGGGGGGGGGGGCATCAGACCAGGGTCAGATCATTCAGATCCAGCTTTGTGTTCCAGTCAGCCTGGACGATGGAGCCCAACAAATTGGTTGCCCAATCCCACATCCAACCCCAAGAAACACCATTACATGCATCTGCTTATAAACAGTAAAAATCAACACTCAGCCCTCACTCATTCTTCTGGTGAGATCTTATGGAGCAGTACAGCTTGCCAGAAGCAGTTGCTAATGTAGTCAAGAGGCCCAAAGACGCCTGGCACCTCAACTGTCTTGCAGTGTACCACCTTCACTCCAGTGCACCACCTTCACTCCAGTGCAAGGTAATGCAAACTTTGGTACCTTGAGATTTGTGCACATCAGACAGCAGTGCACTCTTTGCCAGCATCTTAACCCATTTCTGTTCAAGGCTTCATTTGACCTGTTGTAGCTTGCTGCCAGCAAGGGCTGCATCATCTTCAAGCTGCATCTGTTAAAGGTGCAACTCGCACTGCTCGTCTCAACTTAGGAGTAAATCTGAGCATCTGTGCGAGCTGAGCTGGAAAACTTGATTGGAAAGTTAATTTTGGCGTGTTCATCCACAATCTGGTTGCATGCTCTCCATGTTGTGATATTGGAGTTTTGAAGAGTAGCCCCATGACCAGGGGGTAAAAGTGTGCAGTTAGGGCATCCATAAACGCCAGAGAAGTGATACTATATAGTGTGCAGTTAGGGCATCCATAAACGCGAGAGAAGTGATACTATATAGTGTGCAGTTAGGGCATCCATAAACGCCAGAGAAGTGATACTATATAGTGTGCAGTTAGGGCATCCATAAACGCCAGAGAAGTGATACTATATAGTGTGCAGTTAGGGCATCCATAAACGCGAGAGAAGTGATACTATACAATCTAGCATCATCATCATCAGTAGAATGGTGCAAAAAGGAGCCATGACAAAAATCTCAGACTTGATCCCCAACACTCCTCCAGCTTCAAATCACGTGGATTTCACCCAGTCATTGGAGGGTCACATCTACCACCAAATTGACATGAACAGGATTTAAAAAATAATAAATGGCAGTGTATTAAGGTGTTTGATGTGAAGCCCAACATTTCCCTAGTGGCTCACTCAGTGCAACAGTCACCTGCCAAAGACGACTGTTGAAGAACACCCAAAAGCAAGCAAGGCATCAAGTTACTGATTGGTCGGTTCAGTACACGCAGTCGTAATAGCTCCAATGGATCTCAGACCAATCAATACACACAGCCAAAGATTCTCCATTCATCACCAACATAACGCAAACACAAACAAGCTCCTTTTCTCAGTTTACCTTTATTGTAACTTGAGAGCCAGACAAGAGGAACATCAAAATGAATGACATGATGAAATCTATCTACATCAGTCAGTAAAAACCTAAGAAAATGTCAACAGTCATCCAATCATGAAGCTAGACACAGAAGCCCAGAAAATATGTGTCAAATGTCTATCTTGGAGTCGGCAAAGTTATTTTTCTTTTGAACAAGTGATTGTGAGCATAAAGCACAGAATGAACAGAGGCATGGTCAACTTCCCATGCTGCACTTCACTAACTATTTACTTGAAACATTCAGTCATACAAGCATATCCTCAGGGCAAAACTGAGAGACCTAGAAAAGCTACAGGGGTGGACTGGTTGTCGTGACTACTCAACCACACCACTGGGCAAGCCTGCCGCTTGCATGCCTTTCTGAGCACTTCTGGCTGTCCAGTCTCACATGATCAGATGACTGATGAGGCAAGTTATCTAGTGTTATGGATTTGTTATTCAGCACAACACACACCAACTCTGCCCCAGATAAGAAGTTTCTATGATAAGCCAAGACTTCCATTAGTTGGAAAGATGAAGCAAACCTGAAATTACATGTTGTATAGCCGTATATTCAATTATCGACTGTGAAAAATCTCCCCTCCTTACTCTTCTGAAAATCATTTATCCTACAGGTACAAGAAAGTGTCATTTAGAAGAGACAAAATGCCCTTCTGGTAAACATAGATAGTGAAAATAAACTCAAAGCGATGTTGAGTCACTGAAACTTTATCGCTAAAAGCAATCAAGATATGTTCACAATCAAGCACGATATCCACCATTATCTGAATAAGAGATGAAAAAATGCAAAAATTACCCAACTACAAGAGCTGCACATGCTGCATATTCTAGACCCAAGTTCAAATGACTCCTGACAAAAAAGTGATGTACAAACTGCTTCTTCAATATCATGTCATACTTGGTGACAAGGCTGCATACAAATAGTAACATCACATACCTCGTGTTACATTTACATAAAGGAGGCTATTTTCAAGATGGGACTGCAGACAGCAACGCCTGTGCATGGTGATCATAGACACCACAGCCTGGTGCATCACCGAAGCTTCCTGTCAACTACAAATCTTCCAAGTCCAGCTCCCAGCTGAAACAAGCAAGCAGAGAGACATGGGGGAATTAGAACTGTGGCAATCACTGCAGCAGTATCAAACGCGTGGAAAGAGGTACAATCATACTGGCTTGCAGTCAACAGAGGACAGGTCAGCACTGAAGAGGGGGGTAACAAGTCCAACATTCTCCCAGACTGTACAAAGATGGCCTGAGTGACTAGGAGGACACAGATCCTAACCTTGTCCTGTCAAGAGACCAAAGGAAACTGAAAAACTTTTTTTTGGGGGGCATCTAATATTGAGCTCCTTGCCACATCTGGGTCAAAGACGACACTGTCAACCAACGCTACAGTCACTTAACACAACAGAATACCCAGCACAACTTGTATTCAGTCACCCAGACAGATGACAAATCCAAATTTGGCCTTTGGGGGTGAGGAGGGGGTTCGGGAGATATTTAGGGGTGATAGTGTTTCCATGTCTAAGTTGTGTGTTTTGATGAAGCTTTTTCAATTTTCCTCTAGGGGTGAGGTGTGCAGGTTGGTGGAGGGGGACGAAATGGATGGTAGGGGTCACTCCAGTTCCAAACTGAAAGATCATTTCAGCAGCTCTTTCAGTTGCCACAGTGCAAGATCTGGCCCAGTCTCCAAGCATGTCATGATGGATAGCCTCAAAAGTTACCATCTTTATAAGTCAGGGAGAAACAGCATCTACTTTGAATGAAAACCACGGAGTCAATACAAGGACGGAAAATGCTTACAACAAGTACACAGATCAAGAAACTGTTAAAGTGGGCTGCTCAGAACATGGAAGGAAATTGGGGGGGGGGGGGGGGGCCCACAGGAGAAAGAGAAGAAGAGAAGAAAAAAGAGGAGATTCCTTTGACCAATGCATCATTTGGTCCCTATAAGACTGAAGCAGTTATGGCATTTTCTTCCAGCACAAAGATTGGGGAGGGGGAAGGGGAAGAGCAGAGCGGTAGAGAGCGAGCAGCAAATAGACAGAAGACAATGGTAGCAGTTGGTGAGAAGGCTGAGACACAGACACATATGCATCTATCACCACATGAAATACCTGGTGATTACAGTTTCATTTTCCAAAAACCAGAACAGAGTGGCGTCCAATTTGCTGTCTGGCACCTGCGTCCTTGGCTCACTTTCAAAGGACGCCAGTGGCTCTATGGCACCCCGGCTCGGAACAAACCAATCGGCTTCATTGACAACAAACTACATACAGCAATCAAGGCAAGAGCCTGGCACACCTGCCTTAGCTTCCAAAGTGCATTTCAGTGACAAGAAACATTAGATTTATTGCACTTTGAAAAAAAGCTCTGTTATCATACATGATGTAAGCACTGCAAAATGACCAAGAAGCAAAAGCTATAACGAAGACACAGGAAATAAGCTGAAATACCCATTGCTTCCCCATTAATTGATTTCATTTAAAACCAGCAAGTGAAAGGCTGAACTCTCCAATTACACCTTTTGGAGATTCAGGGCACTTGTTACAAAATGACACTGAGAAGAAAAGCATTTTGGTGGAGTCCGCTTTACGTTACACCATACAGTTTCCGACATTTGGGTTTCTGTTTTTGGAGAAGGTTTATTGCTTCTGTCTACTTGTCTGATTTATCTGACATCAGAGTGTGCTTCTTCTCTACAAGTCCTCACATCATGCAAGATACCAGTAACTTTGCAATGTATGAAAATGTTTCCATTTATATTTTCCTTGTAGTCAACTCTTATAAACAACACATAAAAAAGAGAGGTGTGTGTGTGTGTGTGTGTTTGAATTCACAGGGCAGAAGATCTACAGCACAGGATTGTTTGCTCCCAGCCTAAAAAGACCAGACTTTCTGCTAGAAATTGTGTAGGAAACATTCTGAATGAGATGATGTGTATGTAAAGTATACAAGACACTGTTCCACAGCTTGGGTGTCATATGAAGAACCCACCCACCCATCTCCCCATCCCACTCCACCCCAAAAAACCCTGAGGAAAGTCAACATTACAGATCCAACAAAACCTGGCTTCATGGAACAGTAAAGTTAAACTTGTTGCTTTCTCAAAAGCCACACACTGTTGATAAACATTCTAAACTGGTTAACACCATTCCACATGCTGTCAAAACCCATGATCTCTACCCAAATAGAAAAGTCAAAGACCTGAGAAGCTAAAAATCACCCAGCAAAACTGAGAAATGTACTTCCAGCCTGCCATGCAGTTTGAGAGGAGAAACGGTGTTGGCTAAAGTGTGAACCTTCCTCACTTCCCCATCAGACAATCCTACTGTGCCACTCAACTACAACTAGCTGGCAATCTCCAAATGAAATCTACTGATTATTCTCACAGTTGTCATAGAAACCCACAGCTATAATTATAACATTTTCAGTTTTCTACATGAACTGTTCATAGAATTCTCAGCCATAATTCTCTGTGGTCAACTGCAAAAGACTAACAGGCAAAATACATTTTGTACTTTAAAACAAGGACATTTTAACAGAAGTCTGAACATTTTGGCTACAGAGTTTTTAGAAGTTAAACTTTCCACCAAAAATCTTGAATAACCATCTAAATTTGAAAAGAGCAAAGAGCTAGCTGAGTAAGGGCACAATGACCAATTCTGCTCACTCGGACTTCACATGAGAACTCATTATGCATGTGCCTTTTTGCCTAGATTTGCAACCAAATCAAATCCAAGCCCAACAACTAGCAACATTTTGAAACAAAGAAACTAGCAGCAAACAACCACCAAAACCCTGTTTTTAATATGAAAAGAACAAGTCCTCTGCTTGAAGGATGAAGGATTGGATACTGCACACAGCAAGAAAGGCTACAGAATCTCTCCTCACGCTCCAAATACCCTCACAGCTACTGGAAAATCTAACCTCAGGAAAATCAGCAGAGACCATCCATGCACTACCAGACATCTATCAGGGGTAGAGGGCCCACCTTGGGTGCAATGGCGCTCACACACACTCAGGGGCTGGCTGGTACGGGCAGTCCAAGGGAGGTAACCCACTCCATGCTGCTCTTCCCTGAAAGCTCACTCACCTGACCACCTGCAAAACAGACGGGTCAGCACGCAAGCAGGCCGGCTGCCGCCAACTCCACTTACCTTGTCTCCGCCAGGCTACCTCAGATTTTTGGGTCACCTTCAGTGTTCATGGCCCGAGTCTCGCCCGTCGCGGTAGGAGGTTGTGCTAGGGCTGCCCCTCTCCTCGCCACTGACGCGGTCCTCACCACGATCCTCCTCCCCTCCACTCCCTGCAGCAAGACATGCAGCTCAGTCAAGCCTTCACTATGAATGCATTCACCACCTCTCATACCACAACACGGCTACATACCTGTCTCCCAAAATTTGGTCAGCAGTCAATGCAAGCTTAAAATGCTCCATGCTAACACGTAATGCCTACAAATGACAGACAACGATCTACTAATCTTCAAATAATATCTTCTACTGTGGCATGCAAATTTGCAACTTGACAACATAATGGAAATACTAGACAGATCCACATTTGGAGTGAGCAAACTTACTCCTGTCTCGGGAGCGTCGGCTATCCTTGCTCTCAGAGTGACGAGCCTCCAGATCACGGCTGCGGGAGTGATGAGATCTGGAGCCAGAGCGGGACCGAGACCTTCTTTGGCGACTGGATTTGCGGCGTCGCTCTCGGCTAGCGTCTCGACTACGAGACCCCCTCCTGTCAACAAAACACTGATGAGTATTCTTTTTCCACAGGACAGTCACAGACATTCATTAGCGATGAAAGAAAGCCACACAGTCATGGGGAGGAAGCCAAGATCTGTTCTTACAAAGTAACAAACAGAA